>MSTJ01000194.1:0-24783 GCA_001956345.1 Ramalina peruviana | reverse complement strand
GGGGGTGGATATGGTGGAGGGTGTCTGGATGACTGGAAGGGAAGATGGTATTTGGATAATTGGAGAGGGGGAAGGAATATATTTTCAGGGGAAGGGGGGGTTGGGTTGGGGGTTGTGATCGTTGAAGCTGTATATCTATTTCTTTGTATCTATATGAGAAATACAGGAACACCGCGTTGGAATCATCTGGTCTCCTGTCTTCCCACCTTTGCAAAAGGAAGAAAACAACAGCGTGAGAAACAGACATGGAAATGAATCGAATGACCCAAGAATCTCATCCAGTAACAACCGGCACCCCCACCGCACTCATCCTCATCGTATACACCCACTCAATCATCGCCGCCCCCGTCACCATCACCTCGTCTAACAACCCCGGCGCCTCATCCCCATCCCCATGCTCATTCCCCACACCATCCCTCCTCCACAGATCCCCCAACAACTCCATACTCCCACACTTCTTCAAATTAAAACAGCTGAACCGGTACCTTGCCAGCGGCACATCCCGCTCATCCACACACAACAGATTGGTCCCCCCACGCTCGCACTTCCACCGCAGGGTCTGCCCGTCCAGCGCGCGCGACGCGAAGGTATGGCCCTTGCGACCGCAGAATTTGAAGGGTTGGAGCGTGATGGTGTTTCCACGCACAGTGGTGTCGATGCGGAAGCTGGTGTAGTGGTATGTGACGGTGCCAAGGGGGGCTGCGGACCCTTGGGGGTCGTCGGGAATGGTGAGGATGATGTGGGGTTTGCGGATGCGGAGGCGGAGGTCGGCTTTGTAGAGGATGGCGTTGGTGGCGGTGTCGGTGACGTGGACGCCGCACATTTTCCAGTTCTTGTAGTTCATGTTGAAGGTGCGGGCGACGGGTTGTTGGTGGAGGTTGTTGTTGGGTTGGGGAGCGATTGTTGAGGAAGATGATGATGAGGGGCGTGATGACGATGTTGCCTTTTCATCTGGATAGAGATGCTGAGGATCTTGGGGACTCCGATGGGTGCGCTGGTCGTTTTGTTGATAAGGTGGTGGTGCTGCCCCTGACAAACTGGTCTTGTCGTCTTCTGGCCAATCAGACGGGCCTTTCCAATCCAAGTCGACTTTGCCTTCATACTGCATAGTCTTATCCATGGCTGATCAGGAGTACAGGAGAAATAATTTGGAGGGACTTGTTTTGTAGTATTGCGGATTACAGGTCAATGGGTTGGTCAAATTCTTCGAAAGCGGGAATATGAAAGGGTCTTATAGCGAGCTTCGCGGCGCAGACGATAGACGTCATCTGTTGTGAGGCTGATCCATGCCCCAAGGCTCTCAAACATCGCCTCGATAGCAAATACCTGTGATTGGCTGTGCTTGAAGCTATTCCCAGAAAATTGACCAATCAGCGCACCGGCGCCCCAAAGGACCCCATCCGGCTAGCGCGCCCAGGAACTTGGTCTGTTGGCTTGTCGCCGTTTGACATCATACCCACATGGACCACGCGCATGGCGCTGATGAGTAAGGACTTTCACGGTCACTGCCGCTGGGTCTGGTAAGCACTTGGGAGGGTACGGAAACGATTGGCGATGCTCACCGCCCTTTCGTTGGCTCGTCGTACGCGATATACCCCGCTCAGAATTAACCGACTGTTGGGGCAAGGCTGTACACGAGCAGTGCTACCTGCTCCATGCTCCCTTCTTATCTTGTAGGAATAGATTAGTGCGCTTGTTAGCCAGACGTCACATCTACAAGCAACCTCCACGTTCCTCTTATGATGTTAACCTGATTCGGAAGCACGGAGCGCCCTTTCACACACTAGACCTACCAGATCTTCCTCCTGTCGATAGTGACCACGGGCATTGCCAGTAAATTTGTTACAGTTGGAATGCCTGGTGTGCCGTCGGGCCGAGGATGCTATGCATGTCGCAAGCAGAAGAAAAAGGTGGTCTCCCCTTGAAGCGCCGCCAATGCAGTTGGGCATGGAGCTGATGTAAATCGATTTGTAGTGTGACGCGGGTGATCATGGCGTCCCATGCACGCGCTGTAAGCGGGTGAAGATCGCGTGCAAAGGGTATGGCCAGGTGAACTACAAGTTCCAGGATGAAGGCAAGAAGTTCTTATCCAGTAGAAAGGGGGTCCCAAAGGGCGAGATCGAGTCTGCACCGGGCCAAATAGAACTGGCCCCACGTCTACATCACACTCCTTCGAATTTCGTGACAAATTTATCCTCGGCTTTCATCGACAGGGTCAGTCCTACGATCGACATCAAGTATCAGCTGCTTTGGAATTTCGGCCCCTATCTGGCAGAGGTCCCACGACGCCTTGGTTTCAATCCAGCCTTAGATACTGCTTCAGATGCCCTAGTGGCAGCCCACACGAATCTTTGCTCGCACGGTCGTTTTGTCCCTCAATATGGTCTGATGCTCAAGTACTCCAGAGCTTTGAGTGCCCTTCGAGGTGCGCTCAACGATCCTGAAACAGCACAGACGTCCGAGACATTGTGTGCCATCATGATCTTGATGATCGTCCAGGTCGGTAGCTTCTCCAATTCACCACATTTCCCAATTGAAACTTGTCTATAGGCGTTGATGAAACCCCCTGAAGGCATTTGTGCCAGTCATTCCGAAGGTGCGGTCCAGATCCTCAAAAGCAGAGGCTCCCTTACACCGAAGAATGATTTCGAAAGCCAGCTGCTGCAAACTCTCCGAGGTCCTGTGGTAATTATTTCCTGACTGTACGTCTATCAGCACAATATTGACGAGAGTATCAAGGTCTTCGAAGCCCTTTCCTGGGATAGGTTCCGCTTGTCGCGGCAAGAGTGGAAGATCCTAGTCGAAAGCGGATTTGAGCGCATCACTGTTGGTGCTGAGTGGTTGAAATACCTGGCGTGTGTGCCCGAGCTATTACATCGGTGTAGGGAGGCTATGCATGGCTCGAAGTGGAATACAGAATTACAAGACCTGGTATCCGAAACTGGATCGCTGCTCGATCACTGTAGGGTCAATGTTACAGTTCTTCGCCAGCGCTTCACATCCTTTGAGAGAAATCTCTTACCCGTTAGTATGGGAGAACTACTCTATATCCTTCAACTAAAGGCATTGAGTAAGTAAATTCCTGAGGCGTTTTCCCCTCTTTCAGCGAAGTCCTGGGAGTCTTACAATGTATAAAGCAATGCTGATCCTTGGGGGCGTTTCTTGTTGTTCTATCATCGTCTCAGGTTTTTTCAATCCTATTAATCAATGTCTGCTGCGTCTTTCGCCTTGGTCAAAATTCCTATGAACATGCCTCAAATCACCTTGATGTTTAAGGAACGTTTGACTCGGTAAAGCAGTACTGACTCCGCATTTTACTTAGGCATGGCGCTCATGACCAGCATCCTTCTCAGCCGCATCCACGCCTCTTTAGTAGGGGAACCTTCGCATTTCAGCCACGAATGCGTTCAGTGGTCCCAAGAGATACATGATCTCGCACAGACTGCCATACAATATCACCCTCTCGGATCGATGGCGATGTTCTTTCCCCTGAACGCTGCTTGGATAGGCACGCCGTCTCTCAATCTGAGGGAGGAAATCAGAGATCTTATCCTGGACTATAATATGGCATGCCTTGGC
Organism: Ramalina peruviana; assembly: GCA_001956345.1. Lineage (NCBI taxonomy): Eukaryota > Fungi > Ascomycota > Lecanoromycetes > Lecanorales > Ramalinaceae > Ramalina > Ramalina peruviana. Next base: position 21,204 of record MSTJ01000194.1, on the reverse strand, counting down.
CATGGCTCACTCGAGAAAACGGAGACCAACCTAGAGAAAGTCGAAAAGCGATTCTTGCTGCAGGCACCTGCCGTCAGACAGGAATCCTGCTTCGCCTAGCACTGCAGGATGGAATTCGCTAATCACTGAATTGTTCGATAATCTCATCCAGCCACTTCCTGAAAGCCTCGTCGTCATCATCAGCACGATTCGACGCTTCTAAGGGCATGATTTTCAAGAGTTTGTGGCTGCGACAAATCTCTCGACGAAACACCTCGCTGTGCCCTTCCACGCAGGGCTCGCAGAAGTCCGTGTCAGGACAAAACTTGCACGCGAAAAAACCACCCTTGCCGCCCAAGTCCATATCACAACCATCGCAAAGTACTCGATCTGACATAAGGTTGTAGGCTCGCATGGCGTGATCTTCCATATCAAGCAGGAGAAAACTACGGGCCAAGAAGTAAACCCAAAACCTTCTTTTCGATTCATCACTCTTCATGTCTTTAGCGTGATCTAACAAGTGATGTCTGAGTACTGACATGTGGGGCCCAGAGAAGATCTTATCAGGCTCATAGCCCTCTACTTCTGGCATCATCAAATGGGGCCGTGCTCGTTGTAGCCAGTTCGAGCATGTCATTCCATACTGATCCATGCTACCAAGATTAGCTCCCAATCGTATCAAATCGCATACAAATTCATCGTCAGACGCCGCTAGCGCTACTCTCAAAGCCGTTTCACCATCTTCCCCCGGGAGATTGATGTCAGCGCCGCGATCGATCAGCAGCCTAGCAATCTCACGATGATAATATAAAATGGCGGAAACGAGCAGCGTCAGCCCCTCGTTCGTCTGGGCGTTGATGTTGACATTTGTTCCATGCTCTAACAACGTGGTAATGGCATTCAAATCACCCTCTCTAACCGCATAATGGAGTGGTGTCCGTCCAAATTCGTCTTGTGCGTTTGGGTTGGCGCCTTGGTGTAGCAAATGAGTCAGAACGTCACTCCTCCCAGCCCATGCAGCGATATGAAGTGGGGTATCTTGCAGTTCGTCGTATGCATCTGTAGTAGCCCCGTTATCCAGCAAAGCTTTGACTATGTCGATGCTGCCGGATGCAGAGGCCTTGTGGAGCGGGGTGCCAGTATTCATCTGAGAATTGACATCTGCCCCATGAAGAAGCAACATTCCCACAGCCTCGTGACTATTTACCGTTACTGCCAAGTGCAGAGCAGTCCGCCCAGCTTTATCTGGTAGACTCGATAAGTTTGGATTAGCGCCTCGCTCGAGAAGTAATCTCAGGACCCTCAATTGACCCGTCCCAACTGCTGCAAGAAGTGGGGTCGTTTCATGCTCCAATTCCATAGAATAGCGACGTATCGGGTAGAGAGCCTCTGGTGGGTCGACAGGAACGCCGCTCTGGATAAATAGTCTCACAATTTCGAGAGAACCTCCGCTGGCTGCGAGTCTCATCGCTTCATGTAATTCCGATGTCAGCGAACTAGCGGATACTCCAATATCGAGAAGCTTTTTAACCATGTCAGTGTTACCACAGTACGCTGCAGCATTTAGTGCGCTACCGAAATGACCTCCGCGGATTCTTGGGTCAGCATGCCATTGAATGAGACAGTCAAACGCTTCACCATATCCTTTCGTACAAACAGCCTGCAAAGCCGTGCCAAATTGCCCACCAACAGAGTCAATATCAGCGTGTTCGTACTCATGAAGGTAGATCATAGCAGGCGCAAGTCCAAAATAAGCTACATAGTAAAATGATGTAGCTGGCAACCCGCTTGGTAGCGCACTCCCTTCATATCTCTCATATCTCATTTTCCAGGTCTCGAAGTTAAGGTTGCCGGGCTTTACAAACCCATCAACATAGTCCGAGACATGATCATAGTAGACATCAGATCTTCTAAGATGCCTGTACCAGTGCCCCACTGCGTAATTAGCAAATAAGGGTTCTTCCTGAAGATCGCTAGTCTCTGCGACTTTGCCTGACTCTAAGAAGCGGATACAATGAGCTGCTAGGATAGTGTGTTGAGCTGCACTTGATGTAATCTCCTCGGATCCCAATCCAAGAGAGAGAGAAGCAGGTAGCGTCGCAGCAAGAAATTCGCGGACAGAAGCATGGACAAGCCGTACCACTCGGAATCTGGGGTGTTCGTGGCTGTCGAGCTCCACTAGGGATCCACAAAGTTGCTTGATCTCAAAGTCGATATACTTCTCATCAATTTCATCTGGCAGGTCGTCCTCAGAGAAAACCTCGGAGTCCGCCTCTAAGTTTATGACCATTGCCTCCGCTAGCACTTGGACAGTCATTGGTTCAAAGGCAAAGGTCAACCACCGCAAAGTGTCGATGGCGCGACTGCGGTCCGGTTCCTCAAGTGCTTGAACATTGTTCCAGCTGTGCTCATACGTAGAGTGGAGCCCCTGTGGCATTACTTCGATTGACTTTCTGAGGATCTTGGGGCTCTTGCTATCGCGCAATTGACTTTGCTGCAATTTGAGCCACAGAAATTGGCCTTGACATCTTTCAGCCATTCTCGCACTTAGTTCCCTTCTCAGAGAATCTTCTTTTCCGGGCAGGCGTCTATCAACTATTGATGAAGCAAAAGCGTCAACATCACTTTTCACTGTGTCTTCTGAGATTTTACATTCGAGGATTCTGTACTTGTCAGTCTCTGATACCGAAGGTCGAAGTTCGGAGTTGATGTCAAATTCGCTTCGGCTCGTGATAAGGGCTGAAGTGGTAGTGGGTTGCAAACATTTCTTCAATCTAGAAAGGAAGACTTTTCGTTGATCATCAAGGCTTTGAAACTCGTCAAGTCCATCCAACATTAAGACGCATTCTGGTAGCTGCTCAATGACTTTACTCAGTAGGGTCCAGACATCCTCTGTGGACGCTCTTCGGGTATTGCGTCCTTGCGAAAATGTCCAGGCAACTTCAAAAGCACTCTTAGCCAGTCGAACCAATTGGGTGAGCCAGGTCCGGATGACGCCGGACAATCCATCAGCGTTTTGAGCCTGACTAGATGAGAAGCAGTAGACAAGAGGGAGCCGCAATTTCTCTCTTATGTGGCGAATCAAGGACGCGAAAAGGGTTGTTTTCCCAAATCCGGCAGGTCAATGTATCCATAAGAGCTTTGCAACTTCTTCCTTTTCATCTCGCTTCTCCCAAGCTAGGTAGCTTGGGTGTCTCAAGATCCATTCACATGTGCCATCGAGACATGCAGCTAAGTATCTGTCGTATTGGTCGTCATCTTTGGTTGCATCAAGCCATTCATCAAGGCTGCGCTGTCTTTGTGTGGTGGCCAGCTCCAGAAGACGCTCTAAGCCTACATCGGCAAGCAGGTCGAACTTCTCTTCAAGGTGAGATGCTGGAGCCGGTCAGTAGAGATTGGGTCAGTCTCTATTGGATGTTTACATTGAGTCACACCATCCTCCTTAACATCCCGCGGAGAAACAACGTCGTGAAGAATATTCACAAGCTCTTCAAATTGCTGGACGTCCTGAGTCACCTTTGTCTTCGATCCTATAGACCAAGCCAGTCGGCCTTTCTTAGAAAACTTCTGTTGATACTCAGTCTCGGCTCCACCGTCGTGAGACGGTAGAGACCATTGCTCGCCATCCGTTCGTTGTCTTACAGGCAGCTTGAGAGAAGTGGTGTTGTGCTCGACTTTCTGGAACAGCTTGCATGACCAGTACAGAACGTTACGCACTACAGAAGCGGTCTGCGGATCATCGAGGCGGACATCGTGTGGATCAGCAAGCCCGCCATTACCAATGCCAACGTCTCTTGCCCAGTTTTGTAATCTTAGTTTCGAAGCATCAAAGCGCGCAACAGTCGTCGATGATTCTCTTCCGAAGTCTCGGTAGTCTCTGACACGGTCCAAGATATCAATGGACGCATTATAGAGCCCGGCTATGCCGATTGCCAAACTCACAGGCTCCATGATGACTATTGACTACCCTCCCAGGCCTGAGGACTTGCTTAAGAATGCATGACTGGAACAGCGAAGAAGTAGGTTGAAGAAGGGTCGTTGCGATCGGCCTGCAGCCTTTACGGCTCAGCCTTAAACGCTCTTGTCGAGCTTGACCCTGCGCTTCCATTCGGCATGCACTGCATTGACCCCACCTTAAGCATCCAATTAATCGATAGAGAATTCATGGACATCACGCACGCTGACTAAACCGATTTTACATGGGTGAGCAAAACAGGATGCAAGAAGTTGCTACGAGGGGTGAAACTCACGAAGCCATGTAGTATACATTTAGCTTGATATGCCTTCAACATTATGTCAATGTTTCGGATGTCTGTTCAGAGAACTTAGCCATCCAACACACCACCCTCGGTCAACTCCCGCCACATTTCCCCCTCCAAGAACTTCCCCACTCCAACATCCTCACTCAACCCCTTCCGCCTTCGTGTCTTCATCACGAAATCCCTCGCTGTTGCCATCGTACTAGCCATCTCGAGCTTCCCCGTCCTGACGCTCTTATCGAGCGGATCCCCGGGTACGACTGACCATCTCTCAAAGCATAGACTCACAGTCGCTTGTCCCTGGGTGTGTATCCGAACATCAGTCTCGAAGCCGAAAGAGTCGATGACAGGGATAAGGCCGCGGAGGGTGTAGAGAGGGGTGCCTGCGATGGGACCATCGGAAAGGACGTGGCCACGGCGCTTGGAGAGAATGGTGTAGAGGGCGGAGATGGAGTCGGCGGGTGAGGTGATGGCGGCGGTGTACATGGGTTCAAGAAGACGAGGGGAGGCCGTGAGGAAGGATGAGTAGAGGGTGCGGCGCGTCGTCGGGATGATCTGGCCGGAGCCGCGAGAGATGGCGTCCGGAGCAAGATCAAGGGCAGTGAGCTTGAAGCGGGTATTGCGGATTGCTGGGGGCTGTTTTAGTTCGGGAGAGAAAGAGGAGCGGGGAATGAACTCACGCTCTTCGCACAAAGGGCCTTCCCGAGTGCCCCAACTGAAGCCCTGCCGTATACCTTCTCGAACACTGTTCAGAAGCTTCTTGTCCACCTGTGAGGGCAAAGTATCATTCTGCAACACGTTGGGTCCCATCTCATCAGGTCCAAACGCCCAGATGTTCCGGGATGCCAGCTTGTCCCAGTCATATTTCTCTTCGAAGAACTGTCCAACCTTCCTTATGGGATCTTTGATATTGACAGTGCCGCTTTCGATGTCTTCCGCAATGCCGTCATCAAGAGGCTCAGCCATCATAGTGATTTTGTTCTTTTTATTTGGCGTAATGGCATAGCACATTATAGCAGACTGCTCGACCACGGTCTCGCAGAAGCGCGTGACAGGGTCAGAGACTTTGAGTTCCATCTCCGAGTAGAGACGACGAAGATCGTGCAACACGCAGTCCATGTACAGCTCACCTGTACCAAGTACGACGTGTTCCCCGGATTCCTCAACTTTGGTGGTGATGAGAGGATAGCTTTTGTTGACTTTTCTCAGGCCGTCAAGCATTTTTGGGAGTTCTGAAGGGTTGATGGGTTCGACTGCGATCTTGAAGACGGAGTCTGTGAAGTGCTTGATTGGCTTGAATATGTATGCATCTTCGTCATCCTCTAATTTTGGAGGCACTAGAGTGGCTGTTTTGACAATGGAATTATCAATGCCACTCAGTAACACCCAATTACCAGCTGGCACACCAGAAGTAGGTATGTTGTATCTTGATTCTGCTATCCAGGTATCCTGTATTGTCGATAGGGTCATGTCTTCTTCGTCATCAATCGTGTAATTCTCCCCTAGAACACGGACTTGTTGGCCCGCTTTCGCGATACCACTCATAACCCTACCAAACGAATAGAAGCTAGAGGCATCAGGGGTATTGTAAAGCTTGGCGATCTGAACGATCAACGGACCATCCTGGTCGCATTTTTCGATCGCGGTGGCGACTTTGGTATCGGTCGGCCCAGTATAATAGCGATCGACTTTCTTCTTTGCGCCTTCAAGCGGGGAGGGAACGTGCTCGACAACCATGTCAACAAATCCTTCGGCTCCTCCGAAGAACTGCTCGCAGACGAGTTGCAAGAGCTCTTTTGCATTTGCCCTTAATTGTTTGGGCTTGAGATAGATGCCGAGCGTGGCCAGAGTGTCTTTGAGGTCTTCTGGGCTCTCACTGATGGTGTGCGAGTACAGCTTGTAGATCGGCTCGAGAATAAAATTGACAAATGTTCGTTTCGACCTTTCTTCGGTCCCTTTCCTCGTGAAAGATCTCTTCTTCGGGTTGAAAAATATGTCTCCCCACAATCGGACCGCAAAGTCTTTTGCATTCATATCGGGGTAATTGTCGGCATACATTTTGGCAAAGGAGGGCAGGGTGAAGATCCACTGCATGCTACTACAAGCAAATGCCACATTGCCCTTTTCAGGACTCAACCGCCTCTTCTCTCCTTGACCGGGAATCGTATTCTCGATGACAGTATTGACCTCCTCGATGACATGTTTTAGTTTGAAGTAAGCGTCCGTTGGTGGCAATTTGAGTTCCAGTATCAGCCTGTCCATCTTGTTCACTATCAAGGTGATGGGCAGATCCTCCAGTACGGCATACTTGATGATGTGTTCTGTGTTGATTTGGACTCCCTCGACAACATCGACGACCAGCACTATGCCATCTACCAGACGTAATGAGGCAGCAACCTCATCGACGAAATTGACATGACCTGGGGTGTCGAGAATGTTAAAAAGATGGGATTTGCCTCTTGTTCCTTGCAATATCATGCTCATTGGTGCCGACTTGATCGACAGGCCTCGCTCTCGTTCTAATAGGTGACAATCTGTATATCTCAATTGCTCATCCCTCTTTCTGCCGGTCTTCTTCTCCAGTCTCTCGCTTATGTCATGCGTCAACATGACCAGCATATCCATCAATGCTGTTTTGCCATGATGAAGATGTCCCACGAATGCAATGTTCCGTATCTGCTCCGGGAAATTCATCATGTCTGTCATGAAGTCACGGGCAAAATGTACAGGCGGTAGATCATTTTCTTGTATGGCGAATTTTTTCGGGACGACAGGCGCAATTATCGGCTGGGAGAGAGGCTGCGCATCTTCCTCCTGCACCATGGTTTCGACATCAGGCCCGTATGTCTGGGCGGCGGTTGGATAGTATTGCTTGTCCTCGTGCAGGACGACGGCGTTGGAGGGCCCATCTTCGTCGATCTCCATGAGCGCCTGATCGTTGGGCATCGCCTCTCCATCTTCATCTTCGTCATCCAGATAGTTTGCGCCATTTGCGCCCGCCTGCTGCTCTTCCTCGGACGACTCTTCGGGCTCACCAATGAAATTGCCAAATCTATGATAGGGATTAGTCTAGCACTTATGTTTCCCTCAGATTGCGGCTCACTCATCGTAAAGGTCGTCCATCCTAGCTGAATGTTCTAGCTTTTCAATTAATGGTAAAAGTTTAGTGTCATTCACAACATCACAAATCCACGTCGCCGCCTGCGCATGCTCGAAATTGAGATCCAAAAATCTTTGCCAAGAGATATGCAGGTACGATAACACCTTATCTTAGCGTCCGCTACTAGCGCCATGAGCTCCCCGTTAGCCTCAGAAATTCATGCGTCTGGTTCCCCGACTTGAGTGAGAATATATTACTTTGCCGTCAATTCAGAATCTGACGTTTATGAATTGCCTGTTTCGAACTTCAGTACTCGCGGTCTTACGAAAACCTTGTCTTTCTTTGCCTCATTGCACGGTGTACAGAGCTTTTGCATCCACCATGGCGCCTCAACAAGCATCCCCAGTATACATCGTCTCTGCAGTGAGGACACCCATTGGGCAATTCCAAGGGTACGGAAGCTGGCATTGACTGTGCGCCCGTCCAATCAACTGACATTATCTGCAGCTCCCTCGGTAGCCAGACAGCAATCCAATTAGGCGCTCACACAATCAAATGTACGCTCCTTATCGTTAATTGAGAGAGCAATCGACCTGACACAATCTCATTATAGCTGCCCTGTCAAGAGTCCCCAGCGTCAAACCCGAAGAAGTCGAGGAAGTTTTCTTCGGCAATGTCATCTCCGCAAAGTACGCTATCCTCCTTACACGATCCCTCCCTTCATTCACTCAAGACCTTCCCCCCTCCCCAATTCCTTCCATTCAGAGCCTCATCTTCGAATACACAAACACTCCTGACCTCTTCCCTCCAGCCTGGGCCAAAACCCTGCCCGCCAATGCGCCATCACCGCCGGCCTCCCCAACTCCACAATCTGCACCACCGTCAACAAAGTCTGCGCCTCCTCCCTCAAAGCCATCATCCTCGGCACCCAAACCATCGCCTCGGGAACCACTCCCTGCGTCCTCGCCGGCGGCACCGAATCCATGTCCAACGCCCCGCACTACCTTCCCAACGGGCGCTCCGGCTCCAAATTCGGCGACATGAAGCTCGTGGACGCACTCATCCGCGACGGGCTGAGCGACGCCTACGACGGCCGACACATGGGTCTCGCAGCCGAGGAATGTGCACGTGATCATGGGTTCGGGCGGGAGGAACAAGACGAATACGCCGTGCGATCAATCCAGAAAGCGCAGGCCGCCACCGCGAAAGGCTGGTTCAGCGAAGAAATCGCACCGGTCGAAATCCCGGGGGCGAGGGGCAAGCCGGGGACCACGGTCGACAAGGACGAGAAACCGCAGATGCCGCTCAACGTCGAAAAACTCAAGGGTATGAAACCGGCTTTCATCACCGACGGCTCGGGGACCGTCACGGCGCCCAACGCCTCGCCGCTGAGCGATGGCTCCGCGGCTGTGTTGCTGGTGAATGAGGAATTCATGAAATCGCACAACTTGACGCCCTTGGCGAAGATCCTGGGATGGGGCGATGCGGCGCAGCAGCCGAGCAAATTCACCACGGCCCCTGCGCTGGCGATTCCCAAGGCGCTGAAGCATGCGGGGGTGAAGATGGAGGATGTTGATGCCTTTGAGATCAACGAGGCCTTTAGCGTGGTGGCGCTGGCGAATCTGAAATTAATGGGCTTGAGCGAGGAGAAGGTGAATCAGCATGGTGGGGCCGTGGCGCTGGGGCATCCGTTGGGAGGCAGCGGAGCGAGGATCGTGGCGACGTTGCTGGGGGTGATGAGGCAGAAGGGGGGGAAGGTAGGGTGCGTGGGCATTTGTAATGGAGGTGGCGGGGCGAGTGCGCTGGTGGTGGAGAATCTGCAGGCGAAGGCGAGTGTAAATGGGGTCAATGGGTCATGAAGGCTTGGGGAAAAGCCCTCTTGGAGGTCATAGATCGCTGAAATCGTACATATCCTTCAAAGGACGAACGCAGCCTGCTCGATCATAAAAGTCGGCAATGTTCAAAACCTTCATTCGCAAAATTTTGAACCTTTACCTATCCCAACTTCATGACTTTTCCACCCCATCCATCAATGTCGATCACGATTCCACTAGAGTAACAGAACACACAAGCATCAGAAAGAATGCAATCATAGCTCCGTTGAAAGAGCACTCGTCCCACAAGAATCGGGGGACGGATGATGAGATCCAGCCTCCCAATCTCTCCACACTCACTCCAGTCCGATCACCGAGATTCCCACTCCATATAATTTCATACAAGCTACCCATCTCCCCACCCTAACCCCTCACAAAACGCAGCCTGGCCCACTGTGCACTACATCACCATGGCATCACCGGCATTCTACGTAGGCACTAGCCGATATCAAGATATCCGCAGAAATGGGTGCAGCATTTGCATTGTGTACTTCCGACTCAGCGGGAAAGACAGCTGGTCATATTGTCAGGTTGGGATGTGGATTGCTCTGCTCCATAAACTAGTAGAATGTTTTTTTTTTGGCGGGAGGAGGCGGGAGATGGACTTGGGAGCATGTAGGTGGAAAGAAGGGGGGGGTGTATTCCTATACCTCTATATAAGGTGCCTGCATTTCCTCCGACCGCGCATTTCTGTCGTGGTGTCTTTTCTCTGCTGATGTTGGGGGTTTTGGAACGAGTAAGCAGCGGAAGAAGACTGTATCGATTTGGGTGTTGTAGGAGTAGGGAACAGGGATCGTCACGTCGAATGTTCAAGCCAGCAAGTTGTAAAAGGGCGACGGAAAGACTTGACACTTTGTGAAGAAAGTAGTCGACGAGAACCAAAAAAAGGGTAGGGAAGGAGGCTTGATGGATTCAGGCGGTGCATGAATTATTGTAGACATATCCTCATTGTCAAGTCACATCAACCCTCCCCTGACTCGCAGCATCTGCGCTTCCCTGACTCGTAGCAATCGAGATCGCAGACCCCGAATCCTTCACCAACACAATCACCGCGATGGGGGTGTCCGAGACGATCACCTGCACTTGGATCCCCTTCCACGTCTGCTTCTCAAAAAAGATCCTCGGTATCCTCCTTAGAGCCCGGAGAGCCCACCGGTTGGTGAAAGCTGGGTTGGGCCGCAACCCGTCCGGGGAGCCCCCGATCCTGACAAGCGCACCGAGGTCACTTATATGTCCGTTTATAGGCTGAGCTGGGGTGTCGAGGCCCCGTTCGTAGGAAAAGAATGCATTTGACATGATGTTGGCAAAGGGCATGTACGCCTCATACCAGGTGAGGTCCGGACCGGCCAGAAAACGACACCGGAATTTGAGTGTGCGTATGTCTGGGTCACGCCAGATGAACCAATCATCATTAGTAGCGCTGGATGAATCGTTCGTCGCGGACGCAGCGCTGTCTGGGGACTGTAGGATTGCGTCAATCTCGGTGTTGTTGGCGGCCGTCAGTTGGAGTTCGGGTATGCTTGGATCCTGTGGGCTTTCTGGACTGGCTGTTGCGAGGGGATCGTTGCACAGGTCGTTCGCAGCATCCGTCACATTTGATCTCTGCGTGAGAGGGAGCGTTGCCTGGCTCGTTGGAGATGGCTCGGCAGGATTGATTGTGAGGAGTAGTTTCAACGCGCCATTGGTTCCAATTGTATCCTCAACCAATGCGTAAAATCTTTCTCTTGGTGGGCTACCCAGTCTCTGGAGAGCTCTGAATAAGCCAGTCACAGCGTCACTTCTGACAAAAGGCGACGTTGGAGGCTCGCCGATGGTGATGATTACTTGGTCGTAAACTCTGCCGGTCCCCTGGTGAATTATCTCGTTTTCAACCCCGTCTGCGGGGTTTTGTTTGAGATACCATATCAAGTCAATAGCATTGATGTAAGTTGCAGTCTCACAAATTGGCTTGTTACGGTCCAGATGATAGTTATGACGCAGGGCTTGGAGGGACGTGTCGTTGCTGACTAGCGAGGCTCCACTCTTAGATGAACTTGTGATCGTATCGACTGATGCCGAAGTATTTCCTAAGGATATGAGAGCAGGATTGGCAGCTGTTGTGAATGATCGAAGCAAGAGGGACGCGGCCCAAATCCAAGAATACAGTCCAAGCATTACAGACAAAGTGGATGCTTTCCTACCTGGCTTCCACGGTTTGCAAGAATTCTGCGTTCTCCGCTACAATCTACTGAGCCAAAGGAAACTTTCCAACCTTTTAATGATGGACTCAATTACACTCCAGGGGCTGTTTATCGAAATAGGTTCGTTTGGGTGGAATGTCTCTGTGGCTAATCCATGGGGTTTCAGATTATGCGCATGTCTTGGTCGCTTGTCAAGTCCTCTTATAAACGCCTCGTGAGGCTTGATTTGTCACATTGCTTCGCCGGTCGAAATGAGAGAGCAATAATAGGCCAGACACCGTGCGCGTTTAGAATCATGTCTTTAGCTAGACCACGACCAGAGCGAGCCGCATCCTTTCACTAGCGCCAATAGTCTAAAAGACATCACCACACTCGTTGCGCGATGAAGATCCCAGGGCAGAAGTTTCATTCTTGCCCGGCAGGGTTATTGTTCACAGCGTATTATGAAACTTCTCTGCATGGAGCCAATCATCTAAGCAGATATTATCTCAAAGAATCTTCCCAAAAAATAATCAAGTGCTACTTCACCTGGAGCTGTGTGTGTAAAGTCCAACATGGTAGGAAGCCAACCAGCATGCAGTAGCTGTGCATGGTGTCATCTTTGCCAGATCTCAATGGTCTCATCTGGGGCGAGCAGGCAACGGCGGAGGACTGGACTCACTTGGCCGTCGAGGTGGTAGCGGTGGCGGCACCAATGTTCTGTCTGCAGGTCTCCATGACGCCTGTGAGGAGGAAGGCAATTCCGTGATGATTGTAGCAGAAGCTGGGTCATCTATGGGATCTTGCGGTACATGCATACTCCGACCTTCATGCTGTAGCGATGTTGACGGCTGGCTATCCATCCCCTGTGTATACAGTATATACTTGACTTGGTTATACAGGTCATCTTCCACCATTGGGCTCCAGTGACGGAGAAGTATAGTCTCCTTGGATTCGCCAAGCTGACTTCTCGATGGTATTGCGACTGCGCAGTAAACCGCCGCCTCGAAACCGTCTTCTTCGTTCACTTCCGCGCGCTCGACGAGCATACCAATCCTTGCGTACTTTCGGTCGAGCATGTCTATCGAAGACTCGGCCGTGAGTAAGAAGGATCTTCCGCGTTCTATCGCAGCCTGGAAAGCCTGTATGACCTCTTTGCTCTCGTTTGGAGCACAAGCACACTGTAGAGAGGTATTGCTGGGGCAGTCCACTGTGACTTCAAACACGAACCTTGCGGCATTGACAAAAGTGTGGACCGTGTTTTGAATCCTAACCGCATACCACTCACCTCGAATCCCACGATCCTCCCATTCCATGGGGTCAGTCACATAGCCCTCAAGGTTATTGAACGTCAAAGGAGCCCAGGCTGGCATAATGTTCAGGCGAGGAGCTCCATAAAAACAGGCTATCCTGCTAGAATGGCGCCTATATGAGGTGTAGATCCTCTGCATGCCTTGTTCTCTAGTCATACCGGTCTCCCATTTCAGACCCAAGACTGGGAAGAACGCCCTGGCATAGTCGATATCCATTCCAGACTTTCTAGTGCGACAATTCATGATCAGGTCAGGGATGGAAAACCCTTGCTCCTCGTCTTTCAGCATGGTTGCAAGATGCAACCAAAGGTGGTGGTACTTGGGGTAGTCTTGCTCTTGTAGGCTTTCTACTGCTGTGACTACGGAGCCGTAGTCGAACGAAGAAGTCGCTGTCAGGATCTGGCCACGAATTGCGAGCTTGATCTCTTGAAAGGTCCAGACACGAGTGGCCCATTTGCCGCAGGCCAAGGCAACGGCTACATCAACAGGATTCCGAGCGTGCAGCTGCAGAACCATTGCATCGATTATGATGACGGCGTCTGCACGAGAATATACTTGTGGCATGGTGTTGATGATGTCGGTGGTAAGCCTTTCATTATCTGAAGTACCGCCATCAGGGATGACAAGCACATCGGTCCAAACCCATTCAGCTTGAACATCCCGCGATTGGAGCAGGGCAAATATGGCATCTACTTTCGAGCTACTAAGACCTTGGTGGGTTGTGTCCCGTTGAAGGCCTTCAATCCAGACATGAGACAGAGCCACGTAGCCAGCACGCTTGAGAGCCCATCGGCCATGCCTGTTGACACACAAGGCAGTCTCATCTTGTGCAGATTGCTCCATCAATGCTCGTGGAGGTGAGACCCAGCTTGCCGGTGACAGTTGTGAGCGCCGCGGCCTGGAGCCCTCATTGTGCTCACTCGGGGCAGAATGGCGAAAATAGGAATAATTACGCGAGGGTCTCCTTATCCTTTCCAGAATAGCTGCGACTTCTTTGATTTCCCAATACCGTAGGTCATTGATCGCAGTGCTTCTGGCCACATCGCTGTCGACTCCATGTCGAGTAAGGAGCTCATAGGTAGGACACCAGCTTGATGGCGGCATGACGATGATCAGACTTGGTTTTACAGAATTACCTCAACTCTGATCGACAGCTCGGCGAGCCCAAAGAGCGGGAAATGTATCTATGTTTTGAGGTGCAGCTGGAAGACTTGGATGCTTTGCACGTTGAGAGACGCTTTTGCAGCTTCGAACGATGAGTCTTGTGGTGGCTGAACATCTAATCCCGAAAAGGGTAGGCTGATGCATGCAGGCATTGTTCTAGATTCCAAAGACTGACTCATCCTAAGAAGTCCATAGATCTCCGTGAAAAGGGATATTGTGAAAATACTGGCAGTCCTGATGTGGTTGGAAAATTTAAGTAGACCCACCGCCCCCATTTCACTTGTTATTGCAAATTGTGAGAAGCCGAGGACGACCGAATCGAGAACTTATCAAGGTTTAGATGCTCATGGCAGGGCGCACAAATCCAGCTGAAGCCATCTCGAATCTCATACAAGAGCATGAAGAAAACATCACTGCCCGTGCGAGTCGGGTCTCGGCTTTCGAGCTCCGTACATGGAACGTGGATGAGGTTGCAGCAATCTTAGAGCAAGTATCGCCGCGCTCGAAAACGCGGGGTTCCAATGATCCTTGCGGACCAGAAATCAATCGCTCTAGCCCAATGATAGACTGGATGTTCACGTTTGTTAAGGCTCCTGAAGTCCTCATCCGGCATTCCATTCAACAGCAAGCGGCGCTATGTGTGAATAGACTTGGAAAATTCCAGATCAGGAGAGAAGGCTATGCGGTGATGTCTCATGCCTGGGGTGAGACATGTGGCTGGAATACGCCAACAGCTTGGGGACCGGTTGACTTGCAATTGCGGAAAAAGGGAATCCTCCATAGGCACTTCCTCAAATTCTTCGACAGATGTGAGTCTGAGTGGCTTTGGGTCGATATTCTCGCGGTGCCGGAGGTTTTCGAAGATATGACGGCCGTAGCAAAAGGCGAGACAGAACGTATGCGAACGGACGTCATCAACAACCTGGGGCAGATCTACATGAGAGCTGATAAGGTCGTTTGTCTGGACAGTTTTCTCCTCAGGCTTCACTCGGGCGGGATGATTGATGTTGCCGTCGTACTTTGTCTTGGTCGGTGGATTACGCGATTATGGACCTTCACAGAAGCCAGGTTGGCGAAGCGGGTGATATTGAAAACCGAGGATGCTGCATTCGACCTCGATGAGATCCTCAAAATTCTGTACGAAAACGTGGATAATGATGAACATCGGTACTCTGGAATGCTTGCTCGACTGCAACCCTTGCGGCCCGTACCCCTCGGACATGTGGCCCGAGTATGGAGGCCAGAGCAAGAACAGATTTTTTCAGACATTCGTTTTGGCGGGGAGAACAGGCTTTGTGATGTTGGCATAGATCAAGCTCGAGCTCTCTTCCCTCTTCTGGGCCTCAAATGGCAGACCGGATGGACACTGCAGCAAGGCTTGCAACGTATTGCTGAGATGAGGCCCGATGCGAAAGACTTTGTAGAGGAGTATTGCCGATATCGGGGTATTGATCGGAGTTCATAGACATCCTGGATCCACGTTGCATGCCATGGCACAGGGAACGGTTGCATCACATCTCACCGCACTGAGCGATTGTGACGTCGCTGACAGGCTTGCTCTCCTGCTTGACACGAGTTCGCTCAACCTTCTGCACGACGTCCATGCCATCGATGACTCTGCCAAAGACGACATGCTTGCCATTCAGGAAGGGTGTTGGCACAGTTGTGATGAAGAACTGGCAGCCATTGGTGTTGGGACCCGAGTTCTGTCCACAGCTATGAGTCCTTGATGACAATGTCCCGGGTACATGGAGAGGGAAAACAATACAGCAACGGGAGGAGGAAATGACTCACAGCCATACTCAGCAATCCAGCAGTATCATGCTTCAGATCGAAATTCTCATCGGCAAAGGCCTTGGTTCCGTATATGGAGGTGCTGCCAGTGCCGTCACCATTGAGGAAGTCGCCTCCTTGAATCATAAAATTGCTGATCTAGCCCACCGGATCAATCTCATATTCATGGTGAGGCTCATCGGAATATGAACACAGAAATACTTACTACACGGTGAAATTTGCTGCCTTTGTAGCCTTGCGGCCGACCTTGTGAATTCTTCGTCTCACCTGTACAGAATTGCCGGAAGTTTTCGGCAGTCCTGGGAGTGGTACTGGCGAAGAGCTCCATCTTGATGCGCCCAAGTGGTTCGCCTGTTCGTTCAGATGAGAAAGGATCATGACCTGGATAGAATCAACTTACCACCAAGAGTGAGGTCAAAAAAGACGATAGGGTTGGCGCCTTTGGCACTTGTCTCTGCCATAGGGACTGAAGCTAAATGCTCTTGTTGTTTATACGTTCTGAGCCGTCCTTGAACTGCTCGTGGTGATTGCTGGAATCGAGCTTTTTGATATTGTAATGCTGAAAAGGGAAAGGCGCCTGAGGGACTTGTGGAACTGCACTAGAAAGAGGAAAGATCAGCGTTTCCGATCGCCAATTGCAAACGCGAAATCGCGGCCCACCCTGGCGACCCCGCGGCCTAAAAAAGGTGCATGAAGATTCCGATCAAGTGATGGACAGAGGAAACTGCAAAACCATTATCGTTGGATCGGATTGATGATTTGGCACACCGGAACCCAGAAATTATCATTTACATTCCTCATCATCTGTGATACTGATATTCTCCAGCGTAATCGGCGCGGAGCACGGAATACCACGTTGTGATCCCCGTGAGCCTGCCTGGGCCTCGGCCGATGCACCACTAGAATCGAGACTAGCTCCAGCCTTAGGTTAGAATTTAGTCCGCGCCGCCACTTTCTTTTGCGGGCTCGCTGCCATCTGATCCTTTCTTCTTATCCTTCCCTTAGTTGACTCCACCAACGGTCAGACTGTCGACATTGCGACAGTCACACACTCGCAAAGGATCAGAACGAAGACCACGATATCCAGCCATGAATCGCAATCATCAACGACCAGCAGCCATGTGTGTCGACCGTTACTAAGCTGCCATACCATTCCCCGGCGAATTGCTCGGATCTGTCGGTGCTGGGCAACGCTCGGAACAAGTTCCAGCCAAGAATCCTTGATCGTCATCAAAGTCTCGCGAGTCACAACGTCCGCCTTCTCTACTCCACTTGCCACATCTGTCCTGTCTTTAACACTCGTACACGGCCAATGATCTACTGAAGGCTTGCGATCGGAGTGGGTGTTGCTCGTGTGGCTAAATTTGGATGTGGTAAACACGCATTTGGGGTCCGTCTCATCAAGCGCCTGGCAGCCCCGTCTCGGATTCACTCCACCTCCACCAGACTGCAGCTGGATGGGAATTCAATAACCTACTGTTCCGGATCGACTCAGCATATTCGTTATTCGCTGGTTCGGATAAACACTTTCTTGTTCTCCAATATCATCGCCAATCCCCCTCAGCCTACACCATGTCCACCCCAATCATGACCACTACAATGCCATCGCCCTCTGCCACTTCGGTGGCTCCGGCAGCGACCACATCCTCAGGAGGCGGCGGCGGTGGAGGCGGCCCTACCAGCTCTCCGCTCCTGTTTTTCGTTGCCCTTGGCTTCGGCGTCGTCTTCACAAACTTATGGTACGGTCTTTCCCCACATTAGTCAATGTCACTATCACTGACTCGTCATCACAGGATCATTGTGGGTGTCAAGTACTGCTTCAGATACAACCAGAGGAATCGACGTGGACAACAGGATGAGAATGGGGAACCGATCGATATGACCAACATGCCTCATGGCCCGCGCCGACGAAGAAGGGAGAAGAAGCTGATGTCAATGGATGAGGTCAATGAACGCTTTCCCCTGATGAAATACAAGGCTTGGATGACCACAAGGGCCGAAGAAGGTCTACCTACCGCCGGCGGCGTCGCTGTTCCTTCCGGTAGTAGGGCCGCTAGTCTGAGGAATGCCGAAGGCGTGGCAGCAAGGATCTCGATGGATGCTCCACGACCAACCACGCCTGCGGACGCTAAGGAATCGATGGACGAGCCGAATGATACACCAGAGGCCGCTAAGACGCCCAAAATTCCTACTTCTCCCACTGCAAATGCGGTGCCAAGCGCAGGCGAAGTAAGAGCGCCAGAGGCAAAGACTGAAGCCGCGCAGCATGAGGGAGTAACATCTACAATTGCACCAACACAGACTAATGATTCCTACGTTCACCCGGATGACCAAGATGAAGATGATCAAATCCAAATGTCCGTTCCAACTGAATTGCTGGAACATCCCGGCGACTCCTGCGCCATCTGCATCGACACCCTGGAAGATGATGACGATGTGCGAGGGCTCACGTGCGGGCATGCATTTCATGCGAGCTGCCTGGATCCCTGGCTCACTTCGCGCCGGGCATGCTGCCCGCTCTGCAAGGCGGATTATTACGTACCCAAACCCCGTCCGGAAGGCGAAGCAGCAGCAGAAGCTGAGCGTCACGCCGGTCGACGAGGAAACCGAGGGGATATGCCACATCCTCCTCAATACGCTTTCATGGGTCATGGTCATCGTAGGCCCAGGATGTTTTTCCCCGGTCGATCGGCAAACGCTGGGCCTGAGGAGAATGCAAGGGCTCATTACGGCCTACCCGGCGGAAGGCGAAATCGAGGACAAACAGCTCAAAGCTCAAACGATCCTCCCGCTCCTGCTGCGACTGCCGCCTCACTGCCAAACCCAGACATTCAACAGCCTGCCAGTAACAGTTGGCGATCCCGCATCACCCCGTCGCGACCAAACATTCGTATGCCCAACCCATTCCGAAGCAGGCAGACGCAAGCAGCCGGGGACCTGAGTGGGGATGGTGCCCCTGAGATCAGTGGCAACAACCCAACACCCACCACTCCTGGTCAGCTCGAATCGGGCCAAGCCAGCCGCTCATAACGACAACAGCGAATCTGCAAAAACTTACCGGCGTTTGCGAGAAGGATCGCTTGGGGGGGAAGGCTTGGGAAGGGTGAGGACATTATACCCTTTTGCACCATTTCAATAATGATCGGCGTTGTTTTGGGCCTCTGAGCGATTAATTGCCGATGCTTGGTCGCCTTCCTTTTGAGAAGATTGGGTGGGACGATTTGGGATCCGCTAGCCGTCAATTTTCTTGCATGAGCTTTTCAGCATGTACATTGAATCTATCTTGTCTATATTCAGGCATACTCGAGGCCGATATCCAGCTCACCATTCAGCGATTTCGAAGGTGATGTTCATCACGGGCTCCTGCATGCAACCGAGCTTCCCAATAGATCCTTCTTTTCTTTCTTACGCTCTCGGGCTATTTTTGTTCCCTCTCTTGATCTCGATGGTTGGCTGTTTCTTACCAATTCATCCAGACCTGAAGCTGATTTCCTTATCCGGCTTAGCACACCCTCAAGTCCAGTAACGACTATCGATTTGATGGCTCAGTCTCACCTTGCCATGGACGTGGGCTGGTCATATCAATCATCTTTCACACAACACTGGGCTTTTGAAATGCACTAGTAACCAAGCCGGTGTCATCAGCTAATGCCGATACCATCTCTTCCGCACTTCCCTTTCCTTTATTTGCAGGGCCATCTTCTGCCCTCCCTGTTTCTGCGCTGGAATACGGACAATCTGGCCCCAAACTCTCAAGAAGACCGTTCCATGGACTATCCCAGTAGATCCTCCTCGGCAGACCCGCTATCTCAACCCGGACAAAGCAATACAGCGTCTCATCTGTCTCAAAAGCTTGTCGATACCATCTCAGACAACGGCATGGACATGGATGAACCATCATCCTCCGCCCCTGCAGAGATGGGAGCATACGCTGACGACGCCTCTTCATACCCCCCAAACAACGAAGAAGGCCAGGAAGCAGTCCCCTCCACAATCCACTCTACCTCCTCACCCTTCCATCGTCCCGCCAGTCGTGTTGGTATCCAGGATGGCACAGCTCGGCCAGCCTCCGGGGGTGGTGTGCACAGAGATACAGGCATCTCTACTCCTAAGCTTCCTAACGATGACCAACATGCCAACGTCTTCTTCAACGACCACCACCACCCCTTCCCTATGATCAATCTTGCTCCTCCCAGCGGCGAACCTCCTGTCGAGCAGACGCATAGCACATCGAGCACACCAACACAGCACAGTCCCTCTCTCATCAATGATTCATCGAGCCGACTGGAGCATGGCACGCAATCTCAGCAAGGTACCCAATCTCGGCAAAGCACCCATTCTCAGCAACACAGCCAACCTCAGCAAGGCACCCAATCTCAGCATGGGAGCCAATCTCAGCAACGCACCCAAAGTCAACAAGGCACCCAATCTCAGCACCACCAGTCCGAGCCCAACGACCAATCCAACCCAGCAGAGCCTTCCGCAGACGATCCAGCAGCAGATGACGGAGAACCAAGCGATGCACTAACCCCCCTCGAAGCTTTCGACCGGGATGGCTTGGAAGCGGAATTCGAGGCCAAGATGCAGGAGTGCCAGGACCGTGAAGATGGGTTCGTGGAGGAGTTCGAGGCGTGGGTTCAGGTACGTCCCTCACCACCCTACTGCAAGTATTCGTCCAACAGTAAGCCCATAGAATTGATATCGGCGGTAACATCCAGGTATTCCAGCAGTGGACCACAGCGACGCGGGAGCATGAGGTAGAGAGGGCGAGGAAGAGGTTTGTCTCCCTTCCCCCACTACCCCATCACAAGCCATCTCTTCGATTTATTTGGCCGCTAGATAGGTGCCTCGACCGAGAAGGCAGGCCAAGTAAGCAATCGATGCTGACATCAAGCGACGATATACAGGCTCCGGACGCGTGAAGCCTGGGTGCAGATATCGGAAGATAAGGTTGAGAAGAGGAGGATGCATCGTCAGTGCTCTTCCTTTCTCTCCTTCATTTCCCTTTTTTGGAACTTTTCTTCGGGTTGCTGCGGACTGCAATGAGGGCTTCATATTTGATAATTGGAGACGAAGAGAAAGCTAACACCGACTCGCTTTTGGTGGTGGACAGTCCAGAAATGCGTTGAAGCCTTCCAAGCGGCCATGGAGCTGCTGAAAGATGATGGGAAGTAAACACGAACCTTTAATTTCAAAATACTCAGGGGGAATCAAGGCCGAGAGTATCGTCAGGGGAAAGTGGCTTTGTCTGGCAGACACGATGATGCCGCTTTTTGGGGGGACACAACCAGAGCCAGTGAATGTGAGATTTCGGCAAGGAGTTGTATGGGCAATCATGTAGTGTAAGTCACCGCAACCACGGTGATATTTCTCAAGCAACGGACATCTGCTGATGTGAGTAGGTAAGGCAACTGGGCTCACAGCTTTAGCTGGGACATATTCATCACATATTGAGCTCCACTGAGGGGATGATTAGACACATCCAAAACCAACAGTCCAGATTCCTTTTTCTTCCAATGTCCATTATCTCTCCTTCATCCCTCTCTTTCACCCTCCTCGACC
>MSTJ01000193.1:0-28343 GCA_001956345.1 Ramalina peruviana | reverse complement strand
TTTGAGCAGAGTGGGAGACTCACTTCTTGCGAGATGTTCCAGCTCGGGCTTGAGAGAATTTGAACATCGAATGACCACAATGATAGTGGAAGAAGAAGAACAGAAAACGCAAAAAGAGCAGGGGTCTGCACATACTCTTTACGGACTGGTTAACCTCATGGATACTCCACAGCATTACCTGTAGGCACCCCTCGCGCAGTCGCTTCCCCGGCTACCAATTCGAACCTACCGACTTAATTGCGGTATTCACTCTTTGCGGGGGTCTGCACACACACAGAGCAGAGGGCTCGAACGGGTAGTCAGATCATGCAGTCGGGCTCATCTGCCTAGGCTGAGAGAAAACGGGTTTTTACACCTTTGCTGGGAATCGAACCCAGAGTAGTTGCAGGAGTACACGAATTGTTGAAAGTCGTGGGGTGCTGCCACTCAGCCATTCTCGCAGACTAGGAAAAATCTGGCTTGACTGGGTTATGTGTAAAAAAGGGGGTGAAAGTGCTCAAACGGCCTAGTAGCTTGCGCTTCTACAGGCCAGAGTTACGTGTGACACATTAAGCGTGTTGAGACTGTCTTTGCTTGTTGGCTGCTTTGCTTCTTTCTTCTGTAAGACTCGTCTATTGCGCAACATCTGTAGGATTTGAAATTGACATCACATCTTTCGCAGTCATCGCTCAGCGACTTTTGCCCATCCTCGTATACCTCATCGCCACACTCATCCAATTGAATTACCAGGATAAAGGCTTGGATATTGACTTCAGCACAGCCAACTATCCCGACATCGAAGAAAACAATACTGAAAATGATAGCAACCTAGAGTAAGTAGGCCGGTTCTCGGATCGTGTGACGTTGTACCAAGTCATTCATTATCGTGGTTACCTGCGAAACGCTCTCGTCAATAACTTGATACCAAATTGGCAACCACACATATTTATACTGACCTTGTCGTATGCTAAAACACTCCCTTCGCCACTCACGGCCGCACCTTACGGCCTTGTAGGTACGTGATCAAGTCTGTCTATTCATAGTAACCAATGCTTTTTTACGGAAGTAGCAAGAACTCCAACCGTTTATGAACCCTTGCAGGAGCATCTTTGGCGCATGCACAACCACCCCCTGCCATCTCATTCCCTCTGCCGCCCATTTCAAAAGACTCGGTGCCCCTCCCCGCGCCGACGAGCATCTCATCGTCCTCCACTACTTCGTCGCCATCCCCGGCCACGCAGGGTTGAGTCACTGGTCAAAAATCCTGCTCGAGAGGTATTTCCATGGCGAGATCACTCGATCCGCGATTCCTGGCGGGATACTCTTTGTGAAAACCGATATGATACGTCTCACTGACGATGTCAAGAGTGGAAAGCGAGAGCTGGAGGCTTTGGCGCGGCGTTTGGCGTGCGATACAACGGGTGCGGAGCATAATAGTCAGCTGTTGCCAGGTGGGGGACAGGAAAGGGGAAAGAGGTTGAGGCAAGGAAAGGGAGGGCATTTGGAAGGGAGTATGAGGACTATATTTAGAAGCACAGGATTTTTATGTAAAGCACACAGGTTCGTATGTGCAAGCCTCTTTTGATTAATCTACATACGTTGTGCTATCTCTATGAGACTATGGAAGTTACAGTATATGTCACTAGTTCCAAAGTATCGACGATTGTGACAATTTCCTCCCTTCTAAAACCAATTGGATGTGGTCTTCCACTTCACGGAATACGGCAGTCCAGTTATCGAACATCGGCCTTGCCCTCAAAGACGGAAAAAAACAAAGAGTCAGCATCAACAATGACGCCCGCTCAGTAGTCACATTTCTCGCTGCGGGTATAACATTGTTCAACCAAGGCTCGCAGCGCGGAAGGCCCGTGCGCTGCCTTTCATCCTCCCACTATCGCAGGTCGGATTCCTATGGATCTGGTCCTACCTTGACTGCAAGACAGCGTGAATGGCCCGATGTGCACGGAGATCTGTCTCCAGCCTGATACTTATATCGACTTTATCGTGGCCGAAGCCATGAAGTTTGTTGGAACAGGATCTCCCCTTCAATCCTTTCCAGCACGGGGCGTTGTCAAGCCACAAAGCCTATCAATTACTCACGCCATACGTCAAAATCAGATAGCAGCAACAAACCCATACGGGAGATGCTTTGGCAGCTCAGGATCTCACCGTTAGCCTCTGCAAAAGGCCGCTCCTGTCGAATATTACAGATAATTGCTTCACCTGCGTGAGGAACTGGCTAGGTATTGAGATCGGGATCAGCCGACCCCAGTTGTCTCGAGAGTCACGCATTGGATATTCAGGGAACATGGTCCACGACTTAGACGAGAGCCAAGTCCCCCTCTTTTGGTGATAGAATTCACCATTGAAAGCCCTCAAGGCGTTCGGATATAGCTTGCCCGTCTCAAGACTTGTATGACGGGGTCCAAGAGTCACGTCGAACAGGGTTTCTTTGATTTCGTATGCAGCTCCTGGGGAAGCCTTTGGTTACGGCTCTCCAGTTGGGTAGTTCGGTCTTCCAGGCCTCCGCATTGCGGCTCTTTAAGTGCGGTAAATACGATTTGAAATCATCTATTCCATTAGGCATAAGGGTTGCTGTTGCAAGTATGTGGAAATCTGCGTCGAGTGACGTGATTGTAGCATAGATTTGCGAACTAGCATCTTTGATCTGATGCGCCTGGTCTATGATCAGGATCTCAAATAGCCCGGCTAGACCGCTGGCATTTGCCTGACCGCTTCTCTTTTTGATTAGGAGTCATCAACAGCCGAGGTAGTTGAAGCAGCTCGCTTCGCCCGTCTAATTTTAGACTTCCTATGCTCCTGTCGATCCTCCTACATGTCCGCCCGAAGCAGCGCAAGACCACGAGCAAGCTCAAACGGGATACTAAGGGCTGGTTCTTCTCGGCCAACCCGCCTCGGCGCTCAATCTCCTTTGGCACGAACTCGTTGGGTGGGCCTGGTCCATTTTCGAACTATTCCTTCATCTCTGTGTAGTGCTTTCACGAGCGATTCTCTCGATCAGCCCCCAAAGGTCACTGATCGCGTTGCTTATCTCAACGCTCCATTTCGCGGAAGTTGATAGGTAGGTTATATACAGCACGTCTGGCTCGCCATCCCATTGCTCAAATATATATGGACACCCGGTCCTCGATCAAATATCATCACACCCTCAAGGGTAATAGTCAGGTGGATCCGGATCTCCCAAAGCAATTTCCATTGAAGCGAGGGAGGATTGACTTGTTCCCCTTCCGCCAATTGTCTTGGACTAAAATGGCCTCGGCAGGATGCATACAGGGCCCCAACAATATGAGTCCTCATGGCGATGGCTGTATGACCCAACTCAACCGGTGCAATGTGCCCAACCTGGTCAGCGTCAACATGTTGGAAGGCGGAGTCGAGGTTGGCGTTATGCTGGTCGAGGCGGCGTTCAAGATCGACGGGTGGTCGGAGCTCGGCAGGATGTACACAAGATGAACATGAGGCTTCAAGGTGGTGCCCCGTCGAGGACGAGACCTGATCTAAATGGAGTGATATTAATTAACCCTTGGCTTTGAGCTCAGTGACCTGATCTTGGCTTGTTTCTACTACCTTTGGATCCGATTAGCTGCGTCAGCTGTATGCAAAGCGAGGACAAAGCTTGCTGGATTGATTCTTTTGGATTGGTTCTGCTGGTCCGACTACTGCTTTGTCCTTATATAACACTAAGAGGGAAGATATCAAAGTCGAAGAAATGGTGCATGATCTTAGTTGGTCTTGCATCTTTCAATCCATGGAAGTGAAAGTCCAGTTCTTCAATCAGTCGATCGATCGACAGCCCCCGTAAGTCCAGTGTACTTGTTGCGAGGGTTGTTTGGATCCTGTTGACGAGGCTATCTTCCCCAGTATTCTGGGCTGGGGCATGGTCGCTGAGTGTTTCGAGTACTATT
This sequence comes from Ramalina peruviana, assembly GCA_001956345.1. NCBI lineage: Eukaryota > Fungi > Ascomycota > Lecanoromycetes > Lecanorales > Ramalinaceae > Ramalina > Ramalina peruviana. The sequence continues at coordinate 24,438 of MSTJ01000193.1, read as the reverse complement.
TGGTACTATATCTGAACACCATAGTCGGAGTCCCCATTAAGGCAAGCAGCGTCTATTGTATCAGTTGTTGGCGTTGATGGTACGGGTCCCTATCGGTCTCCACGATGCCGTAGACGAGAATCTTCTTCTTTTTTCTGCAGCTGTCTTTGAAACTCTAATTAGGCCTTGCTAAAAGTGAAGCGCTCTTAACCCTTGCGTTTACCGGCGAATGTCTTATTCTTAAAATCTCTGCAGTACTCGGAAACATAGTCGCCGTACTCCAGATAGTATCACAAGATTAGTAAGCTCTGTAATACTTGATCGCGCTTCAAGTCTTCATTAGATAATTTATATAAGAGAAAGGCATCAGAATCGATAGTATAAAAACAATAGCAGACATGTCAATAAGTCCTAGATGAATTTCATCCTCTCTGCAAACTTGCTGCTGCTATAGTAGCTTTGGAGGGTATTATTTGTGGATCTACATCTAAAATGCTCCCCTTTGACAGTCATTTCGTATAACGTTACCACATTTGTTCTTCCGTAGGTCAACTTTGAACCTTTTAGCTCGGGCATGCCGATCGAGTACTAATCGAAATGGAAGATGTCTTCCGCGGGGATGATGTATGGCAGCCCCTATCCACACCGATCGACACGGTAAACAAATTATTCGGGCCCGGATTAAGGGGAGTCCCTACTGAGAGTAATTAAAAGGCCAGCTGGATTCGATGACCCATACGTCCCAGTTCTTGGTCTCTATATGTTTTGTCAAAGGCGATGATGGATCGAATCGCCCGCGGGAAATACGCAGTATAGCGAGAATTTCTACCTGGGCCGTCTCCGAAAGCATGACATGACCCGTCCCTAGTGTGAGGATTTGGTCACATCGTACGGTTATTGCTCAATGCTAGTTTCTTCGTCGTACTCTTTGTGAAGCAGTTGATTGTAGTTATGCAACAGAGCTATCACAGTCTGTTGACCACCCTTCTCTTTTTTATCCCGATACCGCGTACGTTTGCGTGCAATAACAATTGGTAATTGGTTAAAGTATTATATTTCGTATCTTCGATTTGGTCCTATGCAATAGGAACCAGTTAGTAAGGCTGAGGCCGCAACCTCTAGCTAGACCTGCATATAGCCTGATGATATTTGCATATTGCACTTATGCCTATAGTATCTTTGGAGTAGTATACACGGCATTCCGTGCAAGGAAATAATTCTGTCGTTCTATCGTCCTGGAAGATCTGTAGGTCTTTGCGCTGGTAGCTGGGTTTCGATTACTTCGGACGGGCCCCGCCTTCTCTTTGGACGAGCCGGTTATGCAGAGAGCACCGGCGACAATTTAACGAATGTATCGGGACTCTCCATCTCCATAGACGGTGGCCGATACCTCAATCTTTGCGTTAACGTCTGGTCGGCGCGCTCCTCGGTATCACACGTTCAGAACCGTAGCTAACGTTTTCCGGCTTGTATTATCGTGTTTTCTGGCGGTGTCGATCCTTGACCTTATGTTTGTGGCAATACATCAACTGTAAGCGTTTTTGACGATTGCGTAAGGGACAGATGCTTGGCAGCGGGGGCCATTGCTATTCCAGCTAGAGTTGGCCCATCCTGTGGAATAAAAGCGAAAATAGGCGACTGAAAGAAATTTCGCCAGTCGAAGGCGCTCAGTGAATGAAAGACCATACCCTGGACGGTCGCGTGAGCAAGGCCAAAAATTTCTCAATTCTCGATGAGCGGACCGCGGTGGAGGGGAGCCAGAAATTGGCGAGGGAGCCCTGCTGAGCAGATTGGTAGGCAGATCTAAGGGGGGAATTGACTCTTATGAGGCAGAAGAATCAACAGCGGCAGTCATCGAACGAGTACTCTTGGCCATGCTAGAGTGGCGGAGACTTTGTACGAGTAGGCCTCACCGAGGGGATAGCCGACTTGCGAGTATCAAGATCCAGGGGTCGTTAGAACGAAACAATAGTGTGCCTTATCGCCTGCGTAGTTAGTGAATCTCCAACAATCCTTTTTTATCTTAGAAGTTCTCGAGGTTAGGTCGGACGGGATATCGTGCCCTTCTGCACGTAGCCCTACTATCAATTTGCTTGGTGTACCTTGGATGGGATGTTTTCGTTTGTGACTGACGTGTCCCACCACTATCATCTTTGTGGTCGTGACTGTGTGCCAAGTGCAGACATGACGAGATTTCTCTGCTCTCTCTGGGTACCTGGACCTCGCCCTGGCTCTTAACCGTACGCCTGCAGTCTAGCTCGAATAACTTGGTGAGCTTTAGTCTATGCCTTAGGGAAGGCCCGTAAATGCTCCTGGTAAACCTTGGTGGTCATCCGAGTAGGATACCCAAGGGGTAATAACTAAGCTATAAAGTTCTTTGCAGACTCCTGGATATATGTATCCTCCCTAGCTGGTTAAAATTGCTTCAAAATCCTTTACGTATCAGAAAATAATAAGAATTATTTGACGTTTCCGCGAGGCCACTCTTATATAGCCCACGAATATAGTCTCCTTATGGGTTTTGATTGAGTTACTAGGGTTGTCGGGAAATATATTAAGTTCGTATTCATCTTCTTAACGACCTTGCTCGGGGGCCTCCCCATACGTTGTGGGCGAACGTGGGGTCCTCCTCCTCTTCGCTGACCATATCTTCATCTTCTTCGCTGTCGCTATCTGAATCGTCCTCGGAGGAGGACGTCCTCTGCTCTTAATACTCTTTATCCGGTTCTCCCTGGCTCTGGCCGGACTGATCTTGCATGTAGTCCCTGTCTGGCATATCCATGTCGTCCGCCATATTTGCGATGTTGGTGAAATCGATCCAAACGACACTGTTGTTTTGAAATTTGTCTGTCTAAATGAAGGCCGCGAAAGAGTCCTACTCGCCATTGTCGGCAATCAGGTTGTTGTTGCAGTCAGTATCTTCTCCCGGGGCTACGGGCCTTGACCTTGTCGCATTACCCTCATCGTCCTGACACTCCTTATCCTGACACTCCTCATCCTGACACTCCTTATCCTGACACTCCTTATCCTGACACTCCTCATCCTGACAATTCTCATCCTAACACTCCTTATCCTGAAACACAGTCTTGTCTATCGCGCCAATGATTTGATGATCTTCTCCTCCGAGCTTTCAGCCACCCTCTCTCCTATAACTTTTCCCCATGATTTCACGGTTTCCCTTGCCCTCTTCTTCTTTTCGGTCTTGAAGGCGCTCTGAAGGCGAAATTTGAACGCATTTCCGAACTCACAGAAGGGTGGTTGTCTCTCCTTTTTACGCTGCTAGCTTTTCTCCCCAACAACAGGGTCTTACTGGATACTGACTCGTCATCCTTACCGCAAAATCCAGAACGGGAATCACAAAAGGGTCGGCCTTCAAGGTTGGTAGCGGGTCCCGTAGGTCTCTGGTGGCGCTGCTACTATCCAGACTGAATAAGATCTTCGCGCTAGAAGTCTGTGGCATATCTTCCTGCTGCTGCTTCGCCTTCGTTCTGGCGTTGTCCTCCGCCAGAATTTCAGATATCCGCTTGCTGGGCGCATAACCCGATGAATTTGGTAGAGGGGATTAACCTGCGTGAGCAAGCTCCGGATGGACGTGTGATATGCCCCTGGCTCCATTCCAGGCGCTCGTGGGGCTGATTTCCGTCGTCATGACTTTCATTGTGGGATGGGATGTGGTCCCAGCCCTCGTGCATTAGCTCCGTGACCTTCATGTGCGGCCACCAATTGGAGAAAAGGGGACCGGGCGCGATCTCAGCGACATCCGCGAGCCTGAGAATGGAGAATCCCACAGACTTAGCAAAAGTTTCGTCATCTTGACCATTATTGCCGGACCCTCCTGGCCGCCGCTGCCCTCGGTGTCTACGGACACCAGGACAGCGTTTCGATCAATGTTTTGCAGCGGCTATAAACGTAGATGATACCGCCCTGCCCGGGAGCTTATAAGTCTGAGTAGGATCCCTTACTCGACGTTCTGCTATTGATATTTATCTTGGCCCAGCTTCCTCCTCTAAGCTTAGGTCCTTTTCGAGAGCATCCTCGTGCTCAGGTGGCATTCCTGGCCAGCCGCGGGTATTGTCTAGACGATAGTTCAACTCCAGAATGCCCACCTCAATATCGTATCTAGACGTTGCTGCAGAAATGGGAAAAGAATCTGTCTCTGGCCATCTGCGGACAAAGGCAAATCCCAGCATCGGGTCTCTTTCAAGCTTACATTGGAACGCGACTATAGCCGAATCTTCTTTTTCGGCTGCGTGAGCCACCAACGCAATGTACTTACCTCCTAAATAACTCCATAGGTCTTATCTAGGCCCTGCTTAACAAGATTCAAAGTACCTCGAATCTGCAAGGGACTTGGCACCAAAATCATATATGTCCGTATAAAGAATCTCTGTATAGCTTTTACGCTTGTTCTCCCTTTGGTTATCATGGTTGGCAGCGCCGCGTTGAAGTTCGGTAGGCACGATTCTCGGTGGATTGCAGTATTGCGGCGCTTGGTCTTACTTTGCTCGTCCAAGCCAGCTCCTATCTTCCCGTCGTTGGCTTAATGCAGTGGCGTATATGCCTTTACCTGCTCGCGGATCATCTGTAACTCCACTGTGGTCCAATTTGCCGGCAGAATCTGAACGTCTTTAAAGCCATCGATTTAAAGCTCGCCGGAAAAGGACGTTTTCGATAAATTTTCAATGCTCATAGGAAGTGTTCTCTTCATTTCTCTGCCAAATTGCTCTTTCGAGCTCCAATACCAGACGCGGCATGTTGTAGACATGTGGCGGAACAAATTCACGAGGTTGGACTTACTATCTGAAGTGGTCACGGTATTATCCCAATTGACTCCGTCGTCAGCGATATCGGTTGTCATTTTCAAGGTTGCGTTGCGAAGTTTCATGGAAACGGGATGGGAAGTGGGAAATTACCGCGTTCCTTGTCCCCGATGAATCTGGTAGCCAGGCACAACACCGCCACCCACAAGCAGGGCAGCCCCCAGTGGCTCGTAGAACTCCGAGATTCCTTTGGTCAATGTGAAACCCAGGGGCCAGTGGTTAGATGAAAATTCTAGGACAGCTTGGTCTCAATCAAACGACACACGTGCTAACATAATAGATAGACATTGTCCGGCGGAAGATCTCCCGGCACCGGAGCACCATCGATGACTCCTCCCCCCAATGCTTACTCCTGGGCTCTCACAGCAGTCTCTTTGGTTTCGACCATATTCGTGATGGTCTTTTCCAATGCCTGTACGAGCTGTTTCCATGCTCTTTCCGATGGTGACGATAGTGACGTTGTCGAATCGATCATGTCGATGCCGCCACACTCTAGAATTGTGTATACGTCCTGGACACAATGGAGTACGTTTACGGGACAGTCTCGGTCTATTAGCTGGTTGAGGTGTGCCAATAGGGCGTATTTGGGACGGATTTGGCCGTACGTCATAAAGACGCAAAATGCTGGACTTCCTTATAGGATCGTAGGGGCCGTCTCCCTCTAGCCAGCGCTGGAGTCGCCCATCAACATATGGTGTCTTCATGATGTCGATTGCAATGATCCGAGGTAATCAATTGGGAGTAATCAGACTGAAAGAATCTAACTTGGTTCGGTAGATCTCATTGATTCGATACACAGTAGCCGAGAAGAAGGGCAAACATCACTATGATTGTCTACTTCCATCTCTGTCAGCTGGACCTTCTCCGCCAGTTCCGCGATCATGTCTTTCATTTGTTCTTGGTGAGTCTTCGTGGTCATGTTGACATTTGAAGCCAGGGTTACCGCCTTCGGCAAGATGTCCGCGGACTCCACTTAGGGTTATTATCCTGACTTTCTTTATGTTTGGGGCCCTGTGCGATCACTTTCTGCATGTTTGACACCATACTGTTGAGAAATCTTCGTTGGCCTGTAATGTCATGGTACTTTGACATGGCTTTGGCTGACCTGATTTCTGGTAGAGAAAGTCCATCCGAGATGGTCAGGAATCACCGACGTACTCTTTGAAGTCCACGAGTATGACGCTCTCCTCCCATTCGTCAAGCTCTGCCTTGGGACATATAAAGATCAGCATAGAAAACCGGTGAACGGAAGTGACCTTCATGTTCCGGGTGGAAATTCACTTCCAATTAGTCATGTTTTGGTATATCCTCTGGCGCGTTGCCGACTACTCATAATTTCTTTGGGTGACCCCTGGGCCCCATATGTCCTCCACTACTTGGGCTACACCAATGTCCGAGCATGTCACGTATTTGGTCGAGCTCAAAGCTAAGTGATTTTTTAGCCAAACCTGGGATTCCATGTACTGACAACATCAGATTAATTATACTATCGCCTTGACGCTAATACCGCCATCCGAATCTCCTACCAATTGGGCCGATGGGAGTATCATTCTTCGACGCTCTGGCATATTGGACTGAATTTGCTGCTGAGAGAAAATCTGGGGCCGGGGGCTGCCGGGATAAGTGGATGAAGCGGGTCTAGTGGGCAGGTGTAGGTTATGGATGCTATCGCTCGTCAAGATATCAAAGATCTCGCGGCTGTGTGCTCCCTGAAGCTGAGGGTTAGGCACGCCAGCAACATCGTGTGTCGTGGCGAAGAAATTGTCGGCCGATTTCTCTTCCACGAGATAATGATAACAGCGTGGTAGCCACATATTATTCCGCTTGGTCATATCCGCCAGGCAGTTCTCACATTCTACCTTGCCCATAGCGGAGATCTACGTCAGCTGAGTTGCTTGTACGTAGCCACCATCAGAATTATCCGCGTCTTCGCTTTTACGATACAAGAAATGCCGGATCTTCTTGCCCGAGTTGCGATCAATGCTGGCCTTATGGGGCGATCGACAGCACGCTGAGTTGCCAGATATCTGGTGCAAGCGCATAGCCTGTGACTAAGGATTGGAGCTGCTTAAGAAAGGGGAGCTCGTAATTGCCTCTTGGTCGATTTTCGAGCCATGTGCTGACAAAACCCGGTTTCACGACCAGAGAAGTTCGGGTATGGACTCTCATCTTCGTTATGGCTGTGGTAGTCTTCGCGGGAAGCAGCTGGACCAACTGTGGTGCGTTGAAAGTGGGGTTAGGATCGTAGAGGATTGAAGTTCGTCGACAACGGGCGAAAGATTGCTCGTAGCATTGCTGCTTCATCTATATATATGACTACACGCAAGTGCTTCATTCCTCACTGATCGTGTCGTGCTCCACTTGACCCACTTTTCCATCTCTGGGTTCAATAGATTCTTTTGTTCGGCCGTAGCTGCGGCATAAGCGACTCTCTGGAAGGCTAGAAAGTCGTTTTCATCTGGCTTTAAATGGTGTGATCCGTCGGGGACACTGCCTCGAGCTACAAGCTCCACCACCACTCGCAGTCACTTTGGAGACATCTGTTCGCCCCTTGAAACGTCATCATCTATGCATCTTACCATATTCGACTTGAGCTGGCTGAGTCTTGCCCTCTTGTAGCAGCCGAAGGACCACTCCTGCCACTGCTGTTGCCGCCGGAAGAAGCACCACGAGGCTCCCTACCACTCAAGATATTTGGTCATACCAATGACCTGCGGAATGTGCCTTGGTGACGACAATTCATTGTCGAAACGAATGATTGAAACTTGCGTCGTCTTGAGCTTTACGGCGATTGCTGCGTGCTTGTGATACGGTCAACTGTTGATGCTCTGCGCCATCGTTTCGGTCTTGACTAAAGAGTGTTGTCATTTTAGGCTAAACGCTGATCCCAGAGGACAATTGATTGCGTTGCCGATGAAATACCAGAGACTGCTTTCGACCTTTCCTGCGTTTTTGAGTCGTACTCGTGACGGTTGACTTCGGCAACGGAAAAGGTGTGTATATATTTAGATGCATCTGCATGTTGAAATCTGCCGACGCTTATCTCGGAGTAATCGACATTGAATGGGACCATAATGCCGGAGGTTGCTTCAGGCGCGAATCAGAAGTTGGAGTACATGAGCTCCTTTCGATGCATACAGATTCATCGACGTCACCCTTTGCAAACGCGTTAACGATGCTGTGTCGGTGAGATCCAGGAAATGCCCACTGTGGCAGCAAGTCCAGGCAGCTGTGGTCGAATGATATTTAACGCGGGTGAAAAGGCTGTGCCCGTGCGAAAGCTTATGCCGTGCTCGCGACTGCAACCATCGAGGGTTTCGTTCACTGTCCTGCTCCAATCGAAAGTAAATCTCCCTTACCCTGCTATCACGTTCGCAACGTAAACCTCACAGCAGTGGATCCTGAGCGAGACAAAGAATTCCTGCCTCTCATCAGGGGGAAAGACTGCTGCACTTAGGAGTTATCAGGTGACGGTTTGCTTCCGCCGGTTCTGGTCAACAATAGCTTGGATTAAAAGAAAGTCCGTAGAGCAGCTCCTACGTCTGGATTTTCCTTTTGTATCATCGGCCAGCGTCGTGTGGGTGTGAGAATTAGGTGTCGCAAGGATGTCCCTTCAGAAAACAGACAGCTTCGAGTCAGCATTCACCATCAGGAGAGAAAATAGGGTTCATGTACTTCCTGTTGTTCTCCCCTCTCTTAGAGCGTCCCCAATGAGAAGTTTTCATAGTTCTGAATATTCATCTTGCTAGTTAATGGCACTACTGGCGAAGTGGACTTGTGTTGTTTATCTCCGCTGACCTTGTAAGTCCCTCCAAATCCGTTGTGGGCAAACGTGGGTTCTTCATCTTCTTGGGTGGCCAGATCGTTAAAGTATCCCCTTCATCTTTGTCCCCGTCTTCCGCGTCTGCCTATTCGGCCGAATCCTCGCTATATTCTCGGTCTGGTATGTGCGGAGATCCGTCCGTGCAGCTGGACGCTTTGTCTCGATATTGTTCTGATCTGAAATCATTTGCCCACGGGCCCCTAAGCGCTTGTACCAGCCCCCGTACTAAGGAGCTCCAGAATGAAACGGGCGCTATCCCGATAACACCTCATCAGTTCTGGATGCTCAAGCCCCGTCACCCAAACTTTGCCGGGTACCCACTGCCTATTTTTGCCTTTTTCTTCGTGCCGTTCACGCCGCGGACTGGACTATCTTTGGTTTCATCCAAAGCCTTTAGCTGAAGCAGGTCCTAGATACGGGCGCCGCCCCTAAGGTTGTCCCACCTTATCTCAGGTTGTGCGGATGGGATGAAGTCGCAAATAAATAAAACCATTCATTTCCCCGATAGACATAAACCCCTGTATGCCAGTCATCTGCTTCATTTTCCTAGATAGCATGAATATTCTGATGATAGTTGGACAAAGGACTGGCAATTAGAGTAATCCGAAAGGGGTTGTTCATGTTCAAGAGATCTCCGAGCGAAGCAATAACTCCACAAAACCCATACTCGGATTGGGTTTCCATAGGATTTACGGTTGCTGTGACCAACTGTGTCATTATTCTGTGAAAGAAGGCCAGAGATCAGCCCTCAAAGCTTTTGGATAAAAACGTTGCGGAAGAATAACTTACGCATCCTTGGTCCGCATATCTGGATACGCGACTACCGTTTCATCGATGAAGACCTGGGCGCCTGCATGTTCGTTCGCCTTGGTCAACCACGAGACAATCTCAGCCATAGGTACGGCTGCGTTGAAAGCTGCTGCAGTAAGTTCGAGCTCCTTCTTTATCGTTGCCATCGCTGAAGGTTATACAAGGAGAGTTACGGAGGGATTTTCAAGGTCTGTGAGATCGATCTTGAGATAAGGTACTGGTATTTTAGCGACAGAGTCGAGCTGGAATAAAGGATGCTCGTCAACGGGCACCCAAAGAATGTGGGCGTGAGGTAAACCACGCGGCTGGAACGCGATCACAAGCCCTCCTAATGGCCAGATTCTGGATGGCAGCCAGGTGGTGTGATATGAAGAAGCTGCGGGCGACTGAGCAGGCTGCTGAGGAGGATCCGAAGGCTCACGCGACGGCGCGCGAGAAGGAGGGCCAGAAGAAGGGATAGACGGCGCGCGAGAAGAAGGAGGATTCGATGGCTCGCGCGAATCACTTCGTATACCTAAAACGGAGAACATACCATCATTGGTGCCAAATCCCAACCCGGCAATTTTCACGTCCACGTCTAAGGGCTGTTCCAAGTTCTGCAGCTTCTTCGGTTACAGTCGCCGAGTTTCAGTAGAAGTGTTTATCGAGGAAGAAGAAGAATCCCGCTAGAGTGCGAGTTGGACCACGTCCAGACTTCCTCAAAGGAAGGGCGGCATGTAGGAAGCCGGAGGAGCAGACAAGATGCGGGTGGCAACAGGCTCACGAGAAGGAGGATAATTCTAAAGGAGTGCGTCGCTTTCATCACGTGATACCTGAAGCTCTTTCTACTGTTGCGCGGCGAATCTGGGATACATCCCCAAATCATCTTCGCTCTGCTCAAGATACGCTCCTTGCTTGGGCAATTGCTGCGAAGTTTCTTTGGCTTTCGTCGTGATGTCGATCTTTGCATCCTCGAATGCATTTAGTTCGCACTATCCTCCATAATCTAATGAGAACATGACCCTCTTGGGCCCGGTAGGGACACCAAAAGGTCTGAACGATTCATGAATAGAATCGCTCGTGATTCTCCACTTGTGGAATATCGAAAATGGCAGTCATTGGGATTGAATCCCAACCACGGATCATCTGGAGTTTACCGTAGTCATCATCTCGTGGGGCTCGGCTAGGACGATCATCATTATGCAGTATTGTAGCAGAGGAGCCCGGGATCTCTGTAAAGTAAAAAGTAACCACGTCTGGCTTTGAGCAACGTGTCCCGCCACGAAGTGGATATCGAGTTTTGCGTTTAGATCGGAATGCTTCTTCCACTCACCAACCCAATTGACCAGGAGGCTTTACGGCGCCGGTGTCAGAAAGAAACCATCTCGTGGTCTCAACTTGGAGATTTCGGAACCCGGGACACAGGGGCAAACAAAAAACGGGGGTGCTTCCTGACAAGTACTAGATCCGTCTTTCATGCAATGACGACCATCGTTGGCCTTTCGGCTTTCATGCATACGTATGAATGCGGTATGAACCTGGACCTTGGTTCCAGGGCGTGATGTTTCCGTCATTCTCCTCGTCGTCCTCTGTCCAATTCACTCTCTCCTTCACCAAAAGTCATCATGAGCCATGTTCCAATAGCCACGGGACGAATGATGCCGTTGTGTCCACCAACATCTGACATATAACCATCACTACCACTGTCGTCGGACTCGGGCCTGGCAAGGACCGAGTGTTTGCCGCGGGGTGAGCGTCCTGAATTGATTTCATGTGAGACTTGTATTCGAACCGCAGTGAAGGTATAATTCGAACACTGACCATGCTTCTCATAACGCCAGGAAGGCCACATCAGTCAAGCTCTTTACTGTGAAACCCTCCTCTATGATATACCCTGACAGTAAATGCAGCCGTCTCACATCCCCCTCACACAGCTTGACCAGTCTAAATCTGATCCGCCCCCTCGTCGTACTCGTCATCCCCTTCAAAGGAGATGAGCAACTCGCCATCCCCGAAGCTGCACTGGTGAGCGAGGTCGCCATCGAAACCGTAATCATCGAGGAAGCCCAAGGGACAGCACAAGATCGGATGAAAGATTGATGAATGTCGGAGGAAATGAGTGAGTACTTGATGAAAATCAACCCTGATTAATTCCTTGCAAAGTGCTTCCCACAGACTGTGGTCTCTCTCTTGACAGCTTTCACTGGTTCCAATTTGATCATTATCGTCCAGCACTGCTTCGACTTTGGCTCGCATCGATGCAATCAACTATACTTACCAGCGCATTTGCCACAATACTACGGTTTGCCTTCTTGTATTGGAACGTGAGTGGTACAGTTTTCAAAGGTGTCGTTTTGGTCTATATAAACCAGGGATTGTTTGGAATCGCAGTACACCGTCACACGAGCTCGAAAGACCTGTAGGCAGGCACTTGTGCGGTCCGATATGGTTGGCTTTGCAATTGGCAAATGCCCCGTATCCACGCTGGCAATTGCGTGCTTCGTCGGATTTTCTGAGGCAGGCCGAGCAAAGAAGATCATGCCCATGCGCACTCGAAGGAATCTGGCCTTGTCTGTTCGGGAGAAGATTGTACACGATGATATCGCAGTGGATCCAAGATCTCTTGTGAATGGCTTGTGAATGGCTTAGGCTGCATCTCGTCTGTGACGTGCTAGTCTTCGCCTTATATATTTAGGAGATCACCAATGATGAATTGTCCTCAAGCAAGTTGAATGTGAAGGCGTAGACAAGGAAGAGAACAGAGTTGTACGCCGACGTGGCATCAGGTACTGTCACCCCTACCACTCGGCAGATAATCGTATGATTGCTCGGCGAACACAAGTTCTGAGAACGCCGTGCCTGCTGCAGCCTTCTTTGGTCCAAGACTGTTGGAGCGCACGCTGAAGCCGTGTTCATTATGGCTTTCTCCAGTCAGTCGTTGACATTGCGCTTGTCATGGCGTAGTCCCAATGTTGATCTTGTAAAGTGATCTGTCTCATCGGTGAAAGTCCTGGCGCCGTTCTCGTTTTAGGGGGGGCAGCGACTTTCGTTTGTGTGGGCTGTATGGTATTGTGATCCTCGAGTGAGATCTTCGTGTTCATTTGAGAAGCGCGGTAGCGAGATAAGGAACAAGCTAGTAGGGAGGATGTGTGATCAAACTGCGAAGTCATTGAATCGTCCAGAACCTTTTAATACCATGAAGCGAGCTTGCAGAAGATGACATACAAAAGCCAACGATAGAAGAAGATCGATAACGACATGTACCAAGATCGTTAATGTGATCAGACTGAAGGGAAAGTTGGATGCTCGAAACCATGACTTGAAGCATCATATTGATGCTGGATGTTGTAGATGGAAAGAGAAAGAAAGGCAAGGGGGAAAAGCACGCCTTTATATGCAAAAATCTCGCGCTAGGCCGACAGCAGGAAGTGACAACGTGCGGGGAATGTAGGGATTCACGATGAAAGCGTGTACTGTTCACAAGTCTCAATCACTTCCAGCACTCACACATACCCACCTGCGCATTTTCGAGTGACTGTAGGGGGAATGAAATAGTCTCGAGGATGTCGTGATTCGCGACCACCATGGACAGTCTGCCTGCTTCACTGAGCCCAGTCACCTTGAGCATTCACCTATCGTGCTTTTGTTGGGGCTAGATTGGGTGAAGCTCTGACCGCTTAATCACGACCCCATGCCTTTCGATCGAGGACACACTGTGCTATGTCATGGCTGGTCAACAGAAATGACGCCTGGCTAGCGGAACACAACGTGAACATTTGGAAAATGTTAGGGTTCACGGCTGGAATCAGTGGCTTTCTCTCTTCACAGGACTGAATTACCTTCAAATCGGACTTTCACTTTCGTAGGTTCAGTCCATCAATGTACACACAGACCTTCATTCCCCTCAATCAATACCTTGCACCGCTCCTTCCAACTCTCATGGCTCACATTCTCCCTTTCCACAATCGCATTCACAACCGCTCGTCTCTCATCTAAAGTCTTGTTGGCCCAGCCTTGTCTCCACGGTCTCCCTACAATGGCGAGATTCCTCTGGCTTGGCGAATCGAGAATCCGCTTTTCCACTGCAAAGCCACACTCTTCCGCCAGATGGCAAATCCAATCGCACAGACTAGAGTAGCTGGACGACTCGCTATGTCTTGCATCCCCGAGAGCTTTGAGATCGCCCTGCTCTATGCCGTCCACAATTGGTCTAGCAGAAGTAATGGCAACATGCTTCGCCCTGCTGACCTGCGGTGCGAAGTACGTTGGCGCCGTGCTGTCGGCTCTGTAGCCGTTAGATGCGCTTGGGGCGCGAAAACGCTGGCCAGAGAGATTGTGTGCACAGCAGGGAATGCAGAGGAAAGGTGATGAAGAGAGAGAGGCAAGGAGGGGCGTCCACGGGGAGAGCTCATCCGCATGGTTGGATATGACAAACGTGTCGGTGGGGAAGATTCCGTTGTACAGGCAGGGTAGTGGCGTTCGACCAATGGCAGGATCTTGGTTTTCTTTATTGTCGCGATGGGTACCAAGAGAGCGTTTGAGGTAGGTGGTGAAATAGTTAGATCTTGTTCTGGTTGTGGCATTGGCTCGAGTCGTCGATGGCGAGCACATCTCATCTGTACATGGCGTAAAACGAGGAATTGATGCGTTGATTGGCGCCGGATCAAGAACAAGCTGTTTCAAGCAACCGCGAGTAGAGGGGGAAAGAGTGTCCCATGTTTTGCGCATGCAGGCGTCAAAACCCCAGCCATTGTAGCCTTCCCGGATGAGCACGTCAACAAGGATTCCAGACCCGCAGCCGATATCTATAAAGCCAGGAAAAGGCAGCTTCCTCATGCCATTCGTCTTTGCCTTCATTTGGTCAATTTCTGAAGCACGTCCTGTATCATCTCGCTCATCCCCGGCAGCCGGTCCGTACATCTGCTCCAAAAGCTCGACCAGGAATGCTGCGGTGCTCAGGTCCTCGTAGATACGCTTGCTCGGCTCGGCCGGCTCCACCCAATCATCGAGAAATCTTTTCGCATGCCGTTCCTTCAGCGTTGTGTATCGATCTAGTACCTGGTCCTTTGAGGGGAGTGTATGACTGTTTTCCTGTACATTGAACTGGACCAAGCGGGACTGAGAGCCCTGCTCGATTGCAGCGAGAAGCTCGTGAGACCATTTTACGAGTCGGCCGTCAAGCCCCAAGGGTGGTGTAATAAAGCGTATGGATATTGCCCCTGGCTGGTCGGTTGTCTGTGCCTTTGAGACTGGAAGTGAAGGACAAAAGTGGCTGTATGCATATGCACGGACTTGGGGTATGTAACACGGTATTTCCTTCAATGTGGAGACGTGAGGGACGAACATGACGAGGTTCCGGTCGCCATTACCCTTGTTCGAACCTTTCGATTTGGTATCAGAGGAGAGGAAGATGACGGATTGGATGATTGGTTTGCCTTGCTGTACATCATGCGGCTTCAGTCTTCTCAAAAACATCCTCCAAATCTTGTAGCCTGGAGAGTCGCCATTGAGTGATCTGAGTAGCTCGGACGTCTTCTGCTTCTCTTCTTGAAGGCCAATTCTTCTCTCCGTGAGATCATTGCCATAGCTGTCATAGAGGATTTCCGAATGAATGGGAGGGTTTGTGTCGAAGTTGGGATTCTGTACAAGCTCTAAACAGCTGTCAATGAAGCGCTTCGAGCTCAAGTGGAGAGGTTGGTAGATGATGGATGACCACGATTCATGCGGTAGGGCAAGGAGGCGGTCGAAAATGGCGGCTGTAGCTTCTTGACTGTTGGGTTCTGAAGATGTTATATACTTGTCAAGTCTTGCTCCGGTCATATTATATATATATTCGCTGATAGATGAGAATTCATTCCACAAATCGTCTCCTAAGACGGAAAATCCCACCAAAATTGGACAGGGTCTTGCAGTTGCGTCATCCTGGGCACCAATTTAGCTCAATGGTCCCCCAGTGCCCTGACTAAACATCCTGAAACACGGCCCACACTGCGCTGACACGCCCCACCGCCGGTCTCACAGCTTTCGCCTTTCGCAGCTTCGAAGCTTCTTCTCGAGTACAACGCTTCAACTTGCCTTATAAATTGCTTGGAAGCTGTCGGATCGCACGGGAACGAATCAGCTTCCTTGTACCACCTCCGTCAGTATCCCAACTCTACATCTGACCATTATCATATTTGCACAACCTCTAAGCGCCCTTCGCCTCCACAACATCTCCCACACGCGAGAAACAAATCATGGCGACCAACGGCCTCTGGACCCCCGACGCCGGCGGCCACAACGAGCTGCACCCCTACCCCGGCCCTCGACGTCGGGACACCGCAACGCACCCTCCCCTGCCCACCAACCCCGTGAAACCGTCTTCCACCACAACAGGTAAAACAATGAGCAAGCCTTTTTGGCCCCTTACCCATCGTCCTCCTTTCGCTCCGACTTCGACTGATCCAAAACTCCCTCAGCTCCACTCTTCTCCCACGCCCTCATCCCCTCCACAGTCCTCTCCGCCCTGCCGGCGGGCTACTCGATGCGCCCCCTCGCGCGCGGCGACTACGCCAAGGGCCACCTGGAGACCCTGAAAAACCTGACGACCGTGGGCGACGTGACGGAAGCCGCGTGGACGGAGCGGTACGAGTGGATGCGCACGGCGGGGCGGGGCGGGTATTACTGCCTGGTGGTGTGCGATGAGGCGGGGAGGGTGGTGGGGACCGGGTGCGTGGTGGTGGAGAAGAAGTTCATCCACAACCTGGGCAGCGTGGGGCATATCGAGGATATCGTGGTGCGGAAGGATCAGCAGGGGAAGAAGCTCGGGTTGCGCATCATTGAGGCGTTGGATCATATCAGTAAGGAGGTCGGGTGTTACAAGACGATATTGGATTGTTCCGAGGCGAATGAGGGGTTTTATGTCAAGTGTGGGTATAAGCGGGCGGGGCTGGAGATGGCGCATTATCATGATAAATGACTATATGAAGAGGAGAACAAAGGTGTGGGGGTGGGGGCTGCGATGGCGAAGGGGAGGTTGTGAAGGGGAGGTGCAGGCTTGGGTGACAATGCGAGGTGTGACGAGAGAGTGAACGAGCTGGCAGCATGACGCTGATGTGACGAGCTGATGTGACCAGATTCAACAAATATGGGCATGGCATTCGAGCTCAATCATTTCAACGAGTGTCAATTATCTCAGCTCGACGTATGTGTCAATCTTACACGTCCGTTGGCGAAAGTCATCCATTCACCTCTGGTATCCCATTGTACATTAGTGTGCCCTCAGTAAGCTGTCTCAGTTGCTTGCGTTTCCTCTTCAGCTGTTGCTTTCATCCGTACATCCACGACCCGTGTCTATTGCAGCCACTCCTCTCATCAGCATATCCGATTCCCATTGTGCTCCCCAGGCGCCATAGCTCAATTGCATACAAATTTTGAGAACTTCGAGGTCAGAAAATGATGATGTCTTCAGGTATGAAGCAAACTTTGTGCAAGAAAGTAATAGTGTTGATGTAGCGATAGGCTGTCCATGTGACAAGGTGTGTCAGACCCAAGCTGGTCCCACGCTTTCCAAAGGCCGTTGTGCGTCATCAGACCTAGGGCAAAAGTTGTGATATCGTGTTGGCTTAATAGAAATTACCCTTGGGGAAAGCGCAGAAGATACCAGTGGCGATCGCCGTGATGATGAGAGATCCGCCCAGAGCCTGGAGGAAGATGGTGTCCTGGATCTGTCTGAGGGCCGGCTCTTGGATCCACACTTCTCTATCCAGGATCTTACGCAGGATGTTCCGCTTCTCGTACTTGACGACCCAGGGTTCATCTTCATAGCTATTGGAGCTGCCCATGGTATCGAAAGAGCCTTTGGCCATGTCGTAGGAGCACGCAGATTCGTCGTCTGGGCTAGCGAACAGTTCCCAGGGTCGCAGATGACGATGATGCATGCCATGAAGAACCTGAGGTGAAAATCAGTATGAGCCTTGCCAGGTTTTCGATCAAGGGAAGCTTACCACACACATGCCCTTCCAGGCTGCTATCAGAGTGGAGATCCCAAGCATGAACCCAATAGCAGCCAGCACTCTCCACCCACGACCGGCGTCGCTAAGAGTGACAAGAACAGCTGTGACGATGCCAGCCAATATACCGAAGATTCCAAGACCACGGGCGAAGATCACACGTGGTCGATTACCGTTGCAGATGGACCATCGGATGAAGTTGGGATGAGCCTGGTGACGCAGAGACCATTCAATGGTATGTACGACAGGACGGAATGCTGAAGGGTGGGTCGTTCCAGCCAATGCATTCAGGAGAAGGTTCCGCTCCTTGGATGAAAGATTGAGTTGACGTGGGCCTTCATCCTTGATGTAGATTGTGATGATACGGGCAATCTCGTCTCTGAATGGCTGGATAGTGACTGTTGCCAAGTCAGCACGGGTCTCTAACAAGTGAGAGCTGAGCAAGGGAAGGCATACATGGCTGGAGTTTGACATTGGCATCTTCAAATGCACCTGCAGCTTGCTTCTGATGTGATCCAGCGGTCTTGTGGCTCACGTTCAGTGTCGATGCATTGGGGCTCCATCCGATTTCAGACACCAAGGATTGCGTGTCTGCCTTGGGCGTCAAGGGCGGCGTGTTGAATGGATTGGACTTGACTTCGGTCACGCTGGCGATGGGCCCCGCAAAGTCGGTCCCTTTGAATGCAGCAGCTGTCTCTGGGCTGATGTGTTGCTTGAGACCTGGAGTGGTTGGCTTGGTCTCGGCTTCGGGCTCTGGAGCAGTCCATGTTGGTGCCAATGCTTTCTCGTTGTCCGGTAGATTGTTGAAGCGCTTCACGTAATCTTTGTACCACAGGAAGAATTGTAGGTTCTCGGCAGAGTGCTCGATGTACATGAGATAATTCATGAAGTCCCTGGTAGTGCATGGCTTCACGCAGTGGATGTCAGCAGGGCCATTGCTGTATGGCTTTTGACGACTTCTTGACGTGGGCTGGCGTTGGATGAGCTACATACCGGGCAAGTTCCTCCAGAGATGATTCTGTCAAATGATAAAGCCTCTGGGATGCCAGAAATGGCTCCAGAGCTGCTTGTGCCGATCGAGTTGGTGGTTGACCCGCCAAATGACTTTGGCTTTTCGTCTCCACTGATGGAGGCTCGAGCAGAGTCCACATGAGCAGGACGACGATAGGAGAGGGAATACACCATTGTGATTCAGGATCGATTGGATACTGGGAGGATGCCAATGAATCCCAGGTTCGAATAGGAATGAACGGCTTCAGAATGCCAATCTGATAGTAATGAAGGAAGCTAAAGAGATAAAGATCGGTGCTGGAGGCTTCAGGTGGAGAGAACGACGATTGAGATGAGGAGGAACAACGTGGAAGCCACAGCGGAGCTTTTGAGGAATGGGGATAATCGACCCACGACGAAGAGACAAAGTATGGTTTGCAGTAAAGTCAATTTCAGATCTCGCCTAAAGATTATTTGAGATTGCCTCGTGGAAAGAGCACGGTCCACCTCCACTTGTATGAGCCGAAACGGCCGGAGTTGTGGTGTTTCCCAAACAGGTAATCCCGCTTGCCAAATTGACAAATGCTGACAGTGATGACGTCGGAAGATGTATTGCCCAGAAGTCAGAGAGCGAGAAGATAGAAGTGCATGAGGACAACAGCTATTTGGACGCTGTGTCTTGCGGGCGACCAGACGCTTTCAGGGGCAAAGACGAGATCGATGAGATTTGAGAAATAGAGAACAAGCTAGCCAGGTACAACCATGCAGAGGCTGATCTGCCATCGTACGCGACCCTTTTTTGTAGCCCAGACGGCTGTCGTGATTGTTGATCAGATTTCATAGCGGCCTCGCGGAAGCCCGCCAGTCAGAGTCGAGACTCGAGAGTAGAAATCAGGATGATTGAGCAAGAAAAACACATCGCATCAAGATTGCCGAGGGCAAAAATTCTCTGGTACGGCGCCATAGGCCGTAGTCTACCAGGTACCAACCACTAAAAATCCACGCCATCGGGAGACGGGGTAAAGAGCCGTCAAAGCAAGAATCAAAGCTCTGACAAACTCAATGGCAGCTCGTCTGTACGCCAGGGGTTGGACTGATCCAGTAACGAGGAAGCACTTTTATTTCCGAAAAGCTTTGTCAGCGGCATTGACATGGCAGACAGAGATTAGTTACAGCATGCTGCAGCAGCGTGCATCATCTCGCGCGATCCAGGTGCAGCCTTGAAGGAGAATACGGGTTCAAGCTGCGGTCAGAAAGCGTGGATTGTTGAATCTTGTAATGGGTTGTTGTCAGACAAGTTCACGTGTGGAGATCAATCGGTAATTGGTGGCGTCTCTGGCGCAATCGATTGGTTCAAGCCAAGATCTTCTTATGCAAGTCCTGCGTGGCTTTCGGAAACCAGGCTGATGGCACGCAGCCGCTAGGGAGCATTCGGTATGGACCATCGCAATTTTGCTTCTAATGAAATCCAATCTCTGGTAGCTTCATCGGATTCAATCCCTGGCTTCCAGCAAATTAGAACCATGGAATAGCAAATGCCACTTTCGGAAGACTTGTGTTCTAGATCTTGACCAAGGAACTTTGCAGGGAATCTACACATTGCGGCCCAACAAGCCTACGCAGGGATGGATCATGGATGGCCTATCAAAATTTTATCGGCGAGATCGCAGGTTACCACCCCACGTTGAACGGTAGGCTTATGAAGCCTCCTTGGTCTGTGCGCACCAGCAGCACACCAACGGATTCTGCAGCTAGGCTTGACGGACTTCTGCAAAGGCCACATTTTGCATGCGCGTACGAGCAGGGAGGTGCGGCAGCTCCTGGGGTCTACATGTGCTACGATGTTACAATACTGTATTGCGGGCCCCCTATTATGGAGTTCAAGGAAGTACGGAGGTACAGGACATGGGATCTGCCTTCCGTCAAATCTCCGAATGCCCGTGTCGACTTGCCTTGCTAGCATATTTCTTGTCCCTATTGACGCGTTCAGTAATTACAACGGTGACGGTGCTCCTTTGTATTAAAATGAAGCTTCGCGGGAGGCTTCCTCTAGATCTGCCTTTTATTGGAGCGATAGTTAGACTGTTGGCAGGGGCCGTCAGAATGGCCTCAGGTGTCGTGAGTCAATCACCGACAGCCTGACCCCGTATTGCTTGCGTCACCAACCAATTGCCAGACGGATGCCATCTTGCATAAAATTGACTACGCAGTAAATTCATGCCAACCAAGGCCAGCCACAGAGAGTTAGAGAAAAGGGAGAAAAGGACTATACACATCCAATCGAGTTCACGCTCGATCCTACCAAAATTAGTATTACCATTCGCAAACACCTCCATCATCAAAAAAAATTGAGAGATGCAAAAGGGGTACCAACTGGACACGGCAAACGAAGAGGCACTCTGGGCATAAAGGGGAGAAGGACGAGCTCTCTCGTAGACATGGGAAGGACAGGTGGTACGGTTTGATGCAAAGGACAAGGAAAGATGAAGATTGGTCCATGGGCTTCTAGCGTTGCTCCACGGCTCGGTCGAAACAGCCGACTTCTACAAGTACATCGAAAGCGGTGGTCCTCCCGAGCCCTCGTGTACAAAGCAATTGCTCACTTGGTGACTCTCCTTTGTCTCCGCTACCAACGACAACCATCCGCTCTATTCAAAGGGCGCTGTACGCTGTCCCTTCTGGAACGTTATTTCCGATCAAAACCTCTACTTCTGTCTGGGCCAGCCTCTCAGCAATGAGTGAGACCTCTATATCACCAGCCCAGCTTTTGACAGAGCAGTCATGAAGGTCGAAATGATTGATGTGCTGGTTCGGTCATCTTTTCCTTCGACAACGTGTTTTTCTCGGATCTCACTAATTCACAACTTTTACCTTCATCTCTGCCAAAACTTCAGTCGCCAGAAGGACCCGAAGATGAATATTACGCATAACGTCAGCTTCGTTGACGTTTAAGCGTTCACGTTCACTACCGCTCTTTTGCTGTGAACGTGGCCGCCACGAAAGACGAATGCACCTTACGATTTGTTCTTGCCTTCCTTGTGGTCTTGTGCCATAGCCTTTGCCTATTTGTAAGCCAATGCGTGTGTCATTCTTCACTCTTATTCGAAATGAATCGTTCAGGTACGAGGTCTTCTGCAACACATCGGTGAATTTCTTTTATAGAATTGTGCAGTCACCATGAGTGAAGACTACGGCATTTAGCCAGTCATTTTCGGCACAGCAGGCAAGTTTGCGTGACTTCTCCCTTCACAGACACATGTAAGTTGAGTCACAATTTGAGAGCCCAGGATGCACGCAAAATAGTATGCACGTCGTCCCCACTGCTTCACTGGAGAATGGTATGGCTTCATTTCTCCCTGAATGCCATGACTTGAATTATAGAAGTCACATTCGCCCACCAGGCTAAAATCCCGCAACCAATGAATATCTGAAGCTCACGTACTAACACCAAGACCTACTCGAGCTTGTCTTCTCTTCGTTCTACAAATCTACAACAACAAGAACTCTTATGCCTGCCGGCACTGTCATAATCGTCGCGTTCCACCGAGTATGCATTCAGGCACTTGAGACCTCTGATTGCTGCATCAGAGGTGATGGGGTGTTGTCCTTCATGAGCAAATTTCCGCATCAGACATGGGTGTAGGATAATGGCAATCTTCAAAGCCCAAGCTCTGAAGGAAAGTATTTCTCGCTTCACGACAAGAGAGGTCTCAGAAAAAGAGCAGATACAGAACACCTTAGCTCAAGTTTGTCCAGCCATCTTTGAGAGCAGACAGCAGCCTGCTTTGGCGTCGCTCCGTTTGATTACGTGATGCAATTCCCTTTCCTCACGATCTTTTCAAGAACCAAGATAGACTCATCTTGACCAGCAATCTCATCCAAGGCAACGTGGAAGCCGCAGGAAATGGACGATGACAAAACTTTCTTACAAGATACTTTTTCTCGTTGTGGTATGCCTACTTGTGATGTCTCCATCGATGATCTCGCAGACTCTATGCAACAGGTTTGGATACAACAGCTTGCGCTCGAGACGCATTGGATCCGCGGGGAAGTATGAAGATAACTTGGCCAGACTCGATAACGTTCGGCATTACTCCATTGCAAAAAACGGAGAAGCAAAGTATAGTATCTTGAATCCATCTCTATCACCGATTGAGACCTTCACACAGTCATACCTGACTGCGGGTTTGAAGAAGACCGGCGACTCTGCCGACTGGGAATTCCATTCCTTTTCTCAGACTACACGTCGCATAAAAGTCCCGCATGTTTAAATGAAATGGGCTATCGAATGAGGAAACAAAGAAGGACAAGATGAAAGAGGAAGAAGAAAAGAGGAAGGAGGAGAAGAGGGAGGAGAGGGAGGAGAAGAGGAGGGAGGAGGAGGAGAGGAGGGAGGAGGAGGAGAGGAGGAGGGAGAGGAAGAAGGAGAAGAAGTTTCTCGCATAAGGTAATAGTACTATGGGGCGCCAGGGACCAACACACAACGAAGTGCCATGTCATTATGGTTGATGCTTCACTGATCCGAAGGTCTCTGGATTCTTCGATGACTCTGCAGCCAAGAAAGGTTCAGCTTGCAGCCTCTCAAATCTGCCGACCAGGCGAAGCTGGAAGACGAGTTTTTGAAGTTGAGGGGGCTCCAGTACGTCAACCGATACGGCGACTACATGAGAATCATCCCAACAAGGTTCAGGCTGCGTGCCAGCCAGCAGAAGCCGGAGAATTGGGAGGCAATTGCAGGGGGTAACTACTGGTCGGACATCGCCCTGACCATTTCAAGGGAGGCAGAGACACGCGCGGAGGCAGTTCGAAAAGGAGCAGAGCTAATACAACGATGATAAAGAGGGACCTTGCGATACGAATGGGGCTTGAACGCCAACCTCGATTCAAGCCTGTTCCAGCGAAGCCTACAAAGACTTGAACCTCCAGCTATGTCCCCTCTAGAATAGGGAAACACGTTAGATGACCATCAAAGGATTGCTATCCTGCTTCGGCTTGTTCAGGCATATAACCGAGCGAATGGCATTGCCCGATATTCGCTCTCGCAGGAAATTTTCTCAGCAATCTCGAACCCTCTGCGATGTTCCAAGGCAGCATCCTTCCGTGTCGAAGGCTTCGTCGCCGAATGGCTTTACCAGAATAATGTTAGTCGAATACGTGAAGAAGCGAGCCGTGAGGCAGACAGCCGAAGCCTGACATTCTTCTCCTAAGATCAGAGACTCTTCACACAAGAGACAGGCATTCGCATAGACAAGCCCCCAATCGCTGCATTGGCACCCTTGCTTGATTCTATACTGTCACGACCTTACGACATACCTTATTCCAAATGGAGGGGCATTGGCAGGCTCCTGCGTGGATACCTCGTGACTTCAATTCTAAGTAAGAAAGGTAATGAATTGTACTTAGAGGCTTTTCAGGGATGTCGACGCACTTGTATGCCCAAGGACGTTCGCTATATACACTCTCGAAGGGATACTTCCTAGACAGATTTCTAGAAGACGGTGAAGCACTATATAATCAGGTGGTTCGGCCGTGAGACGCTGGCACAGAGTCTAAAGTCCACGCCGAGTCAGGCTGCTATGATGAGAAGCGCTTAATAGGAAGGCGGAAAAAGCAAACGGGTCGCTGGCGAGGTAAGAAGAGGCGCAGGAGTATGGAGGCTCTATGAGGACGAAACTGGGAAAGATGGGCTGGACAAATGGGAAAGAGAGGGTGTCACTGGAGAGCTTGGGTAGGTGGAAGCGAAGGATGCGGAGCGAGGTCAAGGTGTTGAAAATGAAGAACGAAATTTATATAAAGAAATATGAACGAATCGATGGTCAAAGGTTGGTGGAGCTAGGAATGACAAGAGGAGGTAGGGCAGCTATTGCTAGGTGATAAGGGATGTTTGGCGCATCCTTGTCCGACTGGCTTCGGAATTAATATGGTAATTGGTGTACCTCTAGTCATATCTTGGTTACAACGAGAGCAGCTCCGGACGAAGCTTTTCACATCCTTTCAGCTGGGCGAACGACGACTCCATGTTCCATCAGTCAGACTCGATCCAAGT
>MSTJ01000192.1:3065-31489 GCA_001956345.1 Ramalina peruviana | reverse complement strand
TTCTGAGAATTCCAGGGGAAAAAAGGAAGGAAGGGAGTATGTGTGAACCAATGATCCCGAGCTGGGAGCTCGGGACTGCTTCCGGAATGAGGGGGGGAGGGGCCGCATGATTCTTTCGAATCCATCTGACGGTATGGAGGTTCGTAGCTGTGAACATTTTGAGGAGTGGAGAGGGGAAGGTGATGTGCTTGGAGCCATTGCGGCGTGATGTCCGCGTACTGGATTTTGTAACTTACAGGATGCTCACGTATATACATTCCATTTAGGTTGATCGTGTACATGTGGTCTGARCCCCTTGCCTCGACACCATTCACGCGTCAGGCTTCCTGAGTCCTTCCCCTGCCCCTGTCACTTGGAGGCCTTTGCCCACCTCCACGACCTCCACCGGTACCGCTACCGCCACTTCTTCCTCTTCCTCTCCCTTGCGGGATTGCGTCTCTATTCGCCTTGACCCCTCTATCRCTCATTCCCCCTTTCTTCCCCTCACCGCCGGTCGGTGCTTTCGACGTTCTACCTCCTTCTCCAGCACCATCACCGCCCCTCGCACCCCCCCTCGCCCTGACTCTGGCCCTCCCTCCTCTCTTCCCCTTCCCTTTACCTTTTCCCGCCGCCGCTTCTTCTTCCTCCTCTTGCACTTTCCTCCTCTCCTTATCCCACCATTCCTGGAAAGCCTGCTCCGTCTGGATCTCGTCCAAGCTGCGCTTATTTCTCCCCTCTATGATATCTCTGATTAGTTGCTTCTCCGTCTGCTGTTGGCTTAGAATATCGGTCATGGAGAGCTGGATGCTGGGCTCGGGGTCTTTTGGGGGAGAGGCGTCGGGGTGATGGTGGCGGATTGACTGGATGATTGGGGGGTTGTATGTTGAGACCGAGCGGGGCGGAGAGAGGGCAGAGGATGGCTTGGTGGCAGGCGTGGAAGCCGGGCCGATGTCGGTAGGGGTCGAGGCGGATCTTTTGGGGGTCGGTTGAGGGTTTGACGAATGTGACGAGGTTGGACGAGTAAGAGGAGGTCCACTGGGTGTGGTGGGCTTGCTCGAAGTGTGAGACTTCCTGCCGGCCACCGTCTGGCGCATAGTCATTGGCGAGGGTGTTCGCTGAGGGGCCATTGAGGCTGACTTCTCTCCTGAGCTTGGGGTCCTGACTTCTGCGCCGATGACGTCCTTGAGGGAGATTTTGGGACCGGAGCTTGTTCTTTGCCATGGGGAGGCATCTTTGTCTGGTTTTATTGGTGCAGCTGGAAGAATCTCATCTGACTGGACTTGGCGTGACGCTTCCGCCTGCTGAAGTTGCTGCTGCTGCTGTTGCTTTTTCCGTTCACGCTGGGACAGCTTGCTTGGCATTGAAGGTCTGGATGTTTGGGCCGCCTTTTCAGATACAGCAAGACTGGATGAGAGGGTTGAGGTTCGATTGGAGCTGGCCTGAGCCATGATCTCTTTCATATCCAGTCTTGAAGTACCCACACTCGAATTTGTCCAGGGGAGCTTATTCACCACAGTCGATCCAGGCTCAGCCGATGACGCAGATCCTGCACCTTCAGGTAGACCCAGGGGGCTCGTAGCCAAGTGACTTGCAGACATTGCTCGTTTAGGATCCAAACCATCGAATGCTTCCTCGTCGGCTGTCTCAGTCATTGGTGCTAGATATGGAGACTGACTCTTTCTGGAATGACGGATTGGAATTGAAGAGCGCTGCGAGACTTGGTTCCCATCGTCCTCATCCATCTCAAACATCAAATCGTTCGCTGAAGACTTTGGCTTAAGTGATGGGGATCTTGTAGAGCTCTCTCTAGCTGCAGTTGTAGACGCCTTTCGTGTCGAGGGCGACTGGAAGTCATCCAACAGCTCTTCACTTACTTTGTGTGTTCCGCTAATTCTGGTCTCCTTTTCGCGCAACCTTGACTGCAGCCGAACTTGGTCAACCTTGACGAACTTATCATGTTCCATAGCTTCGGCCAGCTCTGGATGGCGATCGAGCAGGTCCGCCTCTGCTCTGCCACTCTTTGCGATAGGAAGGCAATTCAGCTGATTCTGCCTGACAACTTGGTCAAGCTCAAACATGAGATCGTTGTCCAGCTCTGTCAGGAGACTGTCAATTTGTCAGCACGATTCTACCTTCACTCCCAGAGGTGCGTACTGATTCTCAAGCATGTCCTCAAGATTGAGACAGATGTACTCTAGAGCAGCMTCCTTGAACTCAGTGACAGAGCATGGTGCTACGGCATTCAGCAATTGGCAGACATTCCTCGTGGTCACTGTCGATATTTGTGAGCATTACTACTTCATACGTCAGGTCATTCATACCGTATCGTCCAATGACCTTCTGGCAGCATTGCGCGAGACGATCGAGCATGAGCTCATTGGCTACCGACATGACCTCGATGACAAGATCGAGATATGTGTCTAGGTCAGCCGTGAYAACGTCGTCAAACATACGCTCGTCAGCGTCTGCATAGATATGTCGGAGAACGAATTTGAAAATGTCSGGGGTGATATGGGCCAAGTCGACAACAGTAGGCTCCGGCATGTCCTGGTCTTGGTCGTGTCGAGAGCTGAGCCAACGTCCTGCTGCCCGTCCATAAAACATTCCCTTGAAGAATGGGCACCGGTGACACACCAAGGCGCTATGCGCCAATACCGTCTCCCCGTYCAGTTCAATTCTAAGATCGCCGTCTTGGAAGTACTCGTCGTCACGGATCGCCATTTCAAGGTCGTTGTGCAAAGTCTTAGGTGGCTCCGTCATCAATCGAACCGAATGTTCCAATCTACGCATTTCGAGTTGCGAAGCGACCTTCATCAACTCCACTCTTACCTGCCGGTATCTATGGGCAGAAGCTTGGTAACGCCTCTGGAAATGCCACACATCTATGATAGAGTCGGTATAAATGTAGAGGACCAAGTTGAGCACTGTCAAGAAGTCAACTCCCTGCAAAATGATTAGGGGTTTGCCATCTTTGTCATATTCGATCGTAAGGATATCTGGGATCGAGAAGAAATACGAATCGCGAAAGATTTGTAATCCTCGTGCCACTGGGACACTGCGGCTGGCGAACATGAACGCATGGATGGGTACGCGGACATCAGAGAGCGAAGTAGCAAGTTGTAAATCAAAGTGACCATCTTGAGAGATGAATCGATCYGCCATGAAATTTCGCATCTCTTGTTCGATGTTCGAGTGACTGATCACAGCTCGGCGTATGCTAGCAACATCATCAGGCTGACTTGATATCCAGAAGCGCGGAGTAGGTTCCTCTGTATCAGAATCCTCTGCTCCAAATCCGTGGAACGGCAGGAGTGGGTAGAGGTCTTTCCATAGCGTGGTGCTATCCACATCGACCTGAGTCTTCAACACATCACAGTCACGGCGGACAGCAGCGTAGCTGCCAAACGTGTTGCTCCTAACGGCAGTGATCATGGTCAATCCAGGAACMCGAGAGAACTTGTAATCCTTGGCTCTGTATTCGGAGAGGCCGATGGCGGTCGCATCCTTGATCTTTGCTCGTTTGACCCTTCTCCACACAGACCCTGACTCTGTGGAAATGATGATGGAGCCATCTTGACCGACATCGACATCCCTCACAGCCATATGCGCTTTCTTGAGTGACCAGACCCGCGAAGGGGTAGACAGAGCACCTCGGATCTTTGCCGGATTGGTTGTAGAGGCAGAAGCGGTTGCGGTTTCGGCCTTTTGGCTAACATGCATCGTGAAGACATCACCTTGGTCGGTCATTGCACAGATGGTCTCGCCCCCAGACGTGATCTTACGAATTTGGCTTCCTTGGGTAGCTTGTCTCGTTGCTCTCATTGGAAATTTACTCTGRTTGTGCTCCAGGAAGTAGTTGCTGAAGCTTTGCGCAGGAAATGAGACTTTGGTATAGCCGTAGTTGGCGAAGACCCAGACTTCATGATCTGCTAGGAGACAGATGGTCGCCCGATCGATGGCTGATACAGAAGTGATTGGAGAAGCAAAAAGCGAAGCGCCCACCTTTCGTGGTGTATTTTGCGAGATTAGAGAGCGTGCATCAGAGTCGACTAGACCCATTTGACCCTCATTCTTGCCGAATGTATATAGCGAAGACGAATGTGCCGATGTAATGATGGCACTATGGATACGTGATGCTGCTGCTCCCACTGCAACCTCCCTCTTCAAGGGACCAAAGACTTGACGGGGGAGCAGCTGCACAGATTCCTCGTCCTTGATCCCCGAGAGATTGGCACTCGGTGCGTATCCCAATTGGCCAAAAGCATTGCTGCCCCACGTGAAAGTCTCCCCTTCGCTGGTGATAGCAAGAGTATGATTCTGACCCAAGCCAACGTGAATGACTCGCTTTCCAGCCAAACCGCCGCCATGGATGTTGACATAGCCGAATCTTGTGGTCTCATCGCCTGTGCCTAGCCTCCCTCCTGATCCAAAGCCACACATATATAGATTGGATTCAGGGTCATTCGTGATTATGGCAGAGTGTAATTTGGATAGCTGGATATCTTGGATGGTCAGAGGTCGATGGCGGACGACGGCAGGCATCTCAAAGATTCCAAAGGGCATWGAGGTCTCTACATCCAGGGCGCGCCTCGGATTGATCCGTGGTGAGGCGGAATACTCTTGGAAGAAACGGTACATCAAGTGATCAGGCCGCTTCAAATGAACACGTTCGGGAAATTGACGGTCATCCTCATCACCGAAACCGAGGGTGAAATTCTTGTTGCTGCCAAACGCAAAGACCTCATCGCCAAGAAGCTGTACTCGAGGAAGCAGTAGATGGGAGCCATCGTCATCGATTCTATCTCCGCTGACRCCTTGRGCCARCTCGTTMTCCTCGTCATCAGATCCCTCASCRAGAAGCGAGATTCCTGGACCGGGGCGGATGTTTCGACCGGCAATCGAAGCCCCATACACATCGAATGGGCTGTAGCCTTCCCGATCCTTGACTTTGATGAGTCCTCCGGGGATATGGGATAGGCCAACGACCGAGTGTTGCATCGCGTCCTGTACGTCTCTCTGCATCAAAGCTCTGGCAATKGTTATATTGCCGAAGTAGAGAGCACGGTGAAGAGCGGTCCATCCGCTCTCATCATCTTGGGCGTAGAGGTCAAGGTATGGGAGGCCGAGTAAGGCAGAGACGAATTCGAAAGCTTCTGGTGAAGTGGCAGACGAAATCTGGTGGAGGAGAGTGACACCGTGCGCATCCTTCCAATTGATATCTGTCCTAGTCAGAGCTATGCTTCCATCTCCTCTCCTGGCGCTTGTCTGGTGTGAAGCTCTATGKGTGGGCTCATTTTGCCTCTTTCCTTTGGTCACGGTGGGAGATGTAGCCAGGGTGCTGCCRGGGCTTGTGGAGAGGCCAGCCCCGGTCTTGCCCTTGAMTTGKGTGGAGGCATTGAAGGTAGCCCTTGCCAGGGTATGTTGAAACCGCTCATGGTCATTTTCGAAGAAGTACTTCCACAGAAGATGACTCATATGACGGATGATGGAGCGCTGGAAATGGTCCCAGTCGCTCCGGATGACGCGCCTCGCTGTGACCTCGCRGGGACCACGGCGTGTTTAAAGGCGCTTGAGRGGCGAGAGGGGAGGGTCGAGGAAGCGCAGGAGCAGCTATCAGCGAAGCTTATTTAACTCGTTGCGTTGTGGGATTGTGTGGAGAGCYTGGGAATATTGATCGAGAGTGCGAGTGTTTCTTGCGGCGATCAGAATTGGAGAATGAACGGGGTGGAAGAAGTGTATAGGAGACCGCGGGGTAGAAAGGATAGAAGTGGTGGAAAGAGCGAAGGACGATGATCCGGAGGGGGCAATTGGGGGGGGGGATTTGAAGATGGACGCGATGATGATGACTCGCAGCGGCGCCGGGATCTTTTCTATCGCATTGTGCTAATCCCACCAATCAGCGTCCAGTATTGGAGCACATACTCAAGCACTCCACGGTACTCTACTACATCACTGAGCAATCCACGCGAGAAAAGCCAGACGGTGACATCCTCCTTACACCCCTTGCACTGTTCAGACTCGGGTTTTCAGACAAGACCGCATCAAGCTATTAGTGGATTGCACATTGAATGTAATCTTGATGCTGACGTGGGTTGATATTCTGGTCTATTTGTAAATATGGATATTCATATCGGATGTCCAACTGTCCCTGGAATCGAGAGCCCATCATTCCTACCGAATCTTTGCTTTGCGGTTGATCTCTGCACTGAGCATTTCCCAAGAACACCCGGAGCCCCAATTGGCAGCCTTTTCCCATCCAATCTAGTTGTGAGTAGTAACAGAGATGATAAACGACATTCGCTGAATCGCACGATCTTGCGGCTGGAGGCGTTGAATATATATATAGAGAAACAGATCATCGACGCTGCCATCATCAAAGTGTATCGCCTATCTCCATCTTGAAGCGGACGCCAGTCGCAATGCAGTGGTAACCTCGTACAGAAGCATGTGGTTCAAGATGCAGAGTCTGGCGTGTGTAGTTGAGTTTCAGAAGTGCGTGTATGTGTGTGTGTACGTGAGACGTGGTTCAGGAACTACCTCGACCGCGTCTTGAGCTCCCAGACGAGTCCCATGCTCCGTGGCTGGCTCCTCTTAGATCTTCCCGGCTCCGACGGCTTTGCTGAACAGTGTCAAAATCGCTCATGGCGAAGAGTAACGGCTCCTCATCCTCAAAGGTGCTTGTCGGGCGGGAAAAGCTATACCGACCGCCGCGTTGGTCGGAGCTGCCGCTGCCCRCACTCGCACGGTCGACTAGACTGGACGATGACCCTTGAGCTGCTGTTTCCGTGCGCCAGTTCCCGCGGCCAATGTGTGGCCGGTAGATGCCGCCTCTTCTCGAGTAGGAAGATGCATTCGGATCTTGACCCTCAGACGAGCGTTGTCGTCCCATTGCATGACCGGTCGCCTGTTCGAGCACCAACGGAGGGCCAAAAGTTGCATGATTATCCACGCTGGGATTCGCAACTGCGGTCTCGTCACGATTCGAATCTTCATAGAGGCCAATGAGAGCGCTCCGACTAGGCGGAGGCCGGTCGTCTGGCCCAAGGCTAGCACTTCGCATGATCATGGGAAACATCTCGTCGTCATCAGGAGGCATGACTCGGTGTCCTTGCGCGAGCGAGCTGGACCTTCGATAGCTGGGATGAAAAGATCGTGGAGAGGTAGGAATGTCAATCGCCCCGGGTGTGTGACTGGGCAAATCCTGTGGAGCCTCTTCGTCAATTGACGATCGGTTGCGGTGCCCGTCCGCGCTGGGTGGCCCAGCATACTCAGCGATGCTGTTTGCGCTCAGTCGAGAAGGTATGGCTGGTGTATGAGGCGTGTGCGGAGAAATCGGTTTCCCTGGCGAGGATGAGGCCGACATCGAGGTGCCAGCGACCATGGGAGGTATGTTCGCAAGTTGTCTACTTGAGGAGCTCGAGGATCGATGGTTCACAAGGGACGAGGACATTGAGTCAGTCAAAACAGAATTCGAATCCCTCATCCCACGAAATCGGGAAAGCTGTGCGCTCGTCCTCTTTGTCGATGCGTCCAAGCTGGACCCTTCTCGGGCAGATCTGAAGCTTTTCAGGTCCTTCTTCTGGTCGAGCATCTTCAGGAAGTCAGAGATGTTGTCATCGTCCGTCTGGAGAGAGCCCGAACTCGTGCCGCCTTCGGGCAAAAGCCCAGAACCCGGGTGCGCAGCAGAAGACGTGGCGCTGGCCTTGCCACTGCTGTTATCGTCTTCAGTCTTGCTTCCGCCGGTAGAAAACTTTGCTTTCCGATGCCCAAAGCTGCTGCTATACCTTGCGGTCGCTGGCGGCTTTGTGGAATTGGTCAGAGACGGCGATCCTGCCTGTTCAGTCGCACTTGGGGAGCTTCGAGATGGCGCGTGTCCGGACGGATGGCGTGCCTCGGCGAGAACAGCCAAAGGTGACGATTTACCCAACGAAGATCCTGCGCGGGGGACGGAGGAAATCATCTGTTCGCCTTGCGAAGGGGACGCCGACAAGGATGGTGCCTTGAACGGCATGAAAGACACCGACGGTCTTCGACCCACATTTGGTGGACCATCCGCTGATCGAAKAGATGATCTGGATCCTTGTGTTGACCTAGTGTTTGGAGGCAACTTTTTGGGGACACTGTCCTCGGGAGATTCCGATCCAGCAACGTGGGCAGCTCGCAGAGCAGACATGGGGCTTGTCCCGGGCTGAGGCCCCACCTGATGAAACGTTGACATACTTCCATATGCCTGACCCTGCTCAGCGAGAGACGGCCGGCTTGGGGTGTGCCGTGGYGAAGATCCAGTTTCAAGATGCTGTCCCATGTAATTTTGCCGGGTYGGGGCGGATTCCAATCGCCTGGCAGTGGGGCGGTCCGAGAATGGGTTATCCATGCCCATGAGTCGTGAGCTGAGGAAGGCTTCGGACTCATCTATCCGAAAGTCGCAGGAAGTCCGGCAAGTGACACGGATGGAGAATGAGCCAGCAGGTGAATCAATTGGCTCCAACGCATGGCTTTGCACCACCTCGTCATGGCCTGCGAATAGTGGAGCTGTGAGATTGTCTCGTCGTGCGGAGGGGTGGGCAATTGGGTCGGAGGATATGCGGTACCTCAGCTTAGGTGTATGCTGAGACGTTCGAGATGCAAAGAGCTTTTTCCCAATCTTCCAGGCCGGAAACAACTTGGCATACATGTATAGTGATCGGAAGAGAACGATACTGTTCTTGTATGTGCGAGGCAGTAGGGTTCCCAGGTTCTGAGGCAAGTCTTGCGACCCTCTCGACCCCAGTTGGATCAGCCATCTTTCTACAATCACCTCGGGCCTTGAACCATCGCTTGTGCCGCCAGAGGAGCTGGGTGACGAGTTCCACGCCTCCTCCACGTCCCAACGCTTGCCATTGTCATCAACAAAGATYAGGCTTTGATTGTTTGTCAATTCTCCAACGTCGATGTAGGTCTCGATTATGAGAGGAGGCGGCCGATCTTGAATGGCGTCGCAGAATCGCCATGGCTGCAATTGATCTGCAGTCAAGTCTGTGTCGTCGACCTCGACGTTGAACTAGTCAGACAGGGTCAGCGGAWCATTCGGAGGGACCCAATGGGTAGATATGGAGGTGGGATTTTGCGTACCCATCGATTGACCCTTCGAGTCCTCGTGTCTTTGGTATAGGCTGCGGGGAGTGATACTCTGGCATGGAGGATGATCAAGGCAGCCTTTGTGAAGTAGTTCTGTCGGCCAGGAATCAGCTATTATCCTTGACCGAAGAGACGCTGTTGGACCTACCCGGACGATCTGATTCAATTTGGCCATGGTCTCACTACTTTGGGAGGAAGAAGAACTCCCCGAAGGTCGGAGCATGACATCTGCATTCTCTCCTCCAGTGGTGCTCTGATCAGTCGAGGCGCGTCGATCGGATCCAGACCTTACACTGGCAGTGTCTCCTTCTCTTGGATTGTTCGTCCTTGTGGGATTGGTGCGTGGGGAATTGGCAGGAGAGGCCGTCACGGGCGATTGACGAGGGTACTGATGCATGCTGACGGCGCAGCAGGTAGAAAATAAATTGTGGAAAATCTCGCTGAAGCTATCGGAGGGGTGGTTTTACATTGTCACGAGAGCGCCTATGGGGTGCCGTCTCGAGCTCCCCGTGCGCTCGATGGCAGGTAGCAGGAGTAATTTGACAGGGCGTATTGGCTGATTGATGACTAGATTCTACTAGGGATCCATTGTCGAGGGCAATCCGGTATTGGAGAGAGGATCACGCCTTAGACTTGCGTGATGTGGGGTCAGGTCGGTGCCTGGGAGACGCTTGCAGGTCGATAAGCACAAGGCTGGCGCCAGACTGATCAGGCTGCCCAGTTGGCGTTGTAAGCAGAATACCGAAACCGCTTCGAAGCGTTATTGGCGACCACTTAGGATTCCATGATGGTGACTCGACAGGAGTAGAGTCATAAAGAACGGGTCTAAGCCTTTTCCCTTAGTGTATCAAGACCGTTCTTATTACAAAGTCAAGGCCGAATGGATGGTAGCTCGAAAAGATGTCATATGGAAGGGCAAAAGGATGTAGAAGGCGGAAGTAGAAGAAGAAGTGAAAAGAGGATAAGATGATACGGGCAGACGACATGCATCGACCTTGTGTACTCTTAATTCCACTTGACCCTGGATGATGAGCGATGATGATGAGCCAGACGACTGCTTTAACGCCAAAAAGATCACCCGAGGTTTTCCCGGCCGCTGATAAGCTCTTGCCGATTGCGTTTCTGCCTGGGTCTTTTCTCCATCTTTCCCCCTTCACGGCGCGTCGTCTGCTTTTTCTCCGCATGAAATGAAACTCCATCAAGTACCTAGATGGCTAGATCCCCTGCTATCGCTAGGGTGAATCGCCCCCGTTGGTCGAAACTGGTCATCTGGACAGGTTGTCTGACTGACATCTCACTTGGCTGCGATAGCAAGCGGGGCAGGGGGATGAATGACATTTCGCTTGAAGCTCTGACCCAAGCGAGCATGACCCAAGGAAACTGACCCAAGGGTAGCTGGCTGTTCCAAGCTCCTTTGTGAAGATTTGCAATTCCGTACTCATATCTCGTCATCCGGTACTCGTACCTGAAAGGTTCCTGGCCTGATTCTATTTTGGCGCTCCTAACCCCTCTCGTCTGGCTTTATCAACACCTTCAAGTATTTGCTCAGACGCAGACGCAGACTCGGATCCTAACGGCCGATGATCGTCTTTGCGCRTCTCGCAGCCGGATGCACGACTTGATTAAAGTTGCTCAACGCCGCACCGCCTCACGCTCAAGTGCTCAACGCTGCAGCAGAGGAAGAATAATATTTCCGCAAGCCGCAGGCACCCACCAGTACCGTGCGCTGGTTGATCCATGCGGGGACCCACAGGCCCATGATATCGACGGGCGGATGCATTCCGTACTGCTGTATCTGTTTCGTCCAATGAACATGTGCCCATAAATGGAGCCTAACACAATTCAATTCCATAGCTGATTGCTCAGGAACAGCAGTGAATGCCACATATCGCCCAAGCACTAAGTTCCAGTATCAAGATATTTTCCGCCATCATCCTCATTTCGACCGTCATTCTGGCCTCGCGCCCTTCCATTGTTTCGCGTCTGACTGCGCTGTCATCCCACTTCAAACCCCAGTTCAGCTTTCTCTCCTCCTCCTTTCGGGCCTTCGATCAATACAATCACCCTCCCGCCCACTTTACCTCCCCCTCTCAGCCCTCCAATATGCCCTACGAAGCTGAACTCGCTCATGCCCTCCTAACAGTCACCCGCGCCACCCTCCTCACCCGGCGTGTCTTTACCTCCTCCACCAAAGGCACCCTCTCCAAAACCGACACTTCCCCTGTCACCATCGGCGATTTCGGCGCTCAAGCCCTGATCATCTCCTCCCTCCGCCATGCCTTCCCCAACGATGCCATCATCGCCGAAGAGGAATCCTCCAGTCTCGCCTCTAACCCCACCTTGACTTCAGAGATCCTCTCCCTCGTCTCCTCCACATCCTTATCCCCCGAAGAAGAAGCCCAGCTAGGCGGCAGCATAAAAGATGAATCCCAATTACTCTCCCTCCTCGACATGGGCAAATCCACCGGCGGCCCCTCCGGCCGGGTCTGGGCACTCGACCCCATTGACGGCACGAAGGGGTTCTTGCGCGGAGGGCAATACGCAGTCTGCCTCGCCCTGATAGAAGACGGCGACGTCAAAGTCGGCGTCCTCGGCTGCCCGAACCTTCCCCTATCAGACACCGCTCCACTCCCCAAATCCGCACCCGACCCCGACGACCCCAGCACAGGTGTCTTGTTCTCAGCCACATTGGGTGGCGGCGCAACCTCCCGACCGCTGACCCATTCTTCCTCCAAGCCTGAAACAAACGGGGTCCAGACCATCCACATGCACTCCCTCCAACCAGACAAATTACCCAACGCCACCTTTTGCGAATCCGTCGAAGCGGCCCACTCCTCGCACTCGGACTCCTCCGCCATCGCCGCGCTCCTCCAGATCCCCCTCTCGCAATCCGTGCGGATGGACTCGCAAGCCAAATACGGTAGCATCGCGAGGGGCGCGGGAGATATATACCTGCGGCTACCGGTGCCGGGGAAAGGGTATGTGGAGAAGATATGGGATCACGCGGCCGGGGATCTGATAGTGCGGGAAGCGGGCGGTGTGGTCACAGATGCTCGGGGCCAGAAATTGGATTTCGGGCGGGGGAGACGGTTGGAAGGGAACACGGGCGTAGTGGCGGCGCCGCAAGGGGTGCATGACGTGGTCATCGAAGCCGTCAGGGAGGTGCTGGAGGGCAAGAAAGTTGTGGACAGATGACCAAGCTCAGGGAAAATCCCTAAAGATGAAAAGCAAAAAACGACATTGACCGACACGAATATCCCATTGGCATCGCAAACAGCCCCCACCCGCCCATTTCTCTTCTGTCTCTCTCCGCTCGTGACTCCAACTCGCACAAACCTCCACCACCCACCCCACCCCAAGATATCGCATCTGCCTTGCCTTGCCTTACCTACCCTCGCCTTTCCTACTCTCTCCCCGCCTCGAATCCTCCCACCATTGCCCCCTCCCTCACCTAACGACACCCCTATCCCCGCACACGAAAACGCCAGCAAACCCACTTACAGCACCACGACACTTGTGCAAAGAAGCCGGGTCGTAGTGTTGCCATAGGAATCTGGGAGCAAGGCTCAGAAAGAAAGTCCAAATGCAAAAGCAAAGACCTTCCCTATAGCGACACCTCCGCGCGCGATCCACGCTTTGGATGGATGATTGGGCGATCTGGGTTTGAAATCATATGTATATCTTAGGATTTGAATTGCTGCATGCATGGCTGCGCGGCGTGGGGGGGGGGCAGAACTGAAACAAGCACACGAGATGTGTTTTCTGTTTCTGCGGATGGAGGAGGGAGGCGCATTTGCGTCAATGATGTTCAAATCGTTGTTTTTCTTCTCATAATTGGGGGGTTTGGGCGGGGGTGGATTCGTTACAGACACCTTCATAGCTTGTATTCTTAATTGACACCATCACCAACACCACCGAGTTCGCAACACCGACCTCGCAACACCCAAATCTCGACACAAGACGCGTGTTGTACGAATCACAACAACACCGGAAGGACGCTAATGGGTGTTATGGACAAGCACATGATATTTAAGAGCGATGATTCTCAGTTCTCTCTTCTTTCTCTCCTTGTACTTCATCTTGTATTCAGACTCACTCAGTACAATCATTTACCTCCTTGACAACTCAGCTGAAGTCCTCGACACCCGGATAGTCAGCTAAATCCCTGACATATAAAAATCTCATGCAGGCCACTGTCAGCTCACACCGTAGATGATTCCTAGGGAGTATAACTACATACACCACGTCTTAGCCATGGACCGCATTTGCCCAATTCCATAAACCAAACCGCGCTTCGGTTGATCTCAGTCTTGGGCTTAATTGTCGCGGGCTTAACTTTGCCGGCCCTCCTACTGGCCAGCTCCACGCGCCCGACACATTGCGCGAGTTGTGGTGTATGAGATTAGTGCACAACGACGAAGTCTATGGCATGATCTGGATAGCCACTATTGTCACCTGTCTACATATTTGTCAGGAAGAGTGAGCCGCCATTGCTTGCATTCGCGCATTCCCGACGAGCTAACCACTGACCCTGTCGGTGACTTGTGCCCCAGAATCCTTGTCATGTTCAGCCGCGCTCAAGAGTACGTAGTAGGAAGCCAAATGGAGATGGAATGATGAGCGAACCTCGGCCGTGCAGACCACTACCACATGGGCTTTGATTATTGGGGAGTTTGAGTAGTCTCGGGGATCTTGAGGGAGGTTGGTAATATGCGTACTGTTCAAGGGTGTTCGAACAGGGTTTATGCTCATCGAGAGAGAGAGAGAGAGAGAGAGAGAGAGAAAGTGAGGGGACACAAGATTGCATGTGTCTCCCAGGTAGATAGTCGGCGTCTTCAGATCCTTGTCAATGAGGATCGGGGACATTGTGACGAAAGAAAATCTTTCGAAAGAGATGCTGCTCCATGGCTGATGCACACACAATACTTGGGGTATCCCCCCTTTAGAAGCCCTACAAACTTCCCACCCAAACCAAACCCTCCCGTCTCAAGTCGTCGCCGCTGTCCCCTCCGCTATAGGTTGATACCCATTCGGCAACGACGTTCCCGTCCCCCCAGCACTCCCGCCCACTGTCAGATTGCCGAGCCCCACAATCCCTCCCGTCCCCACGCCGACACCTGCCCCCAGACTTCCCTGGATCTTGGTATCGAATAGCTTGTGATCCCAATGGTACGACTTGCCGAACGATCGGCCATCCACGTGGACCCACAGCTCCTTGATGGTGGGGTCCGGGGTACCCTTCTCGTAGATATCGAGCTCGCCYGTGAAGACGAAGTGGTAGTCGATTTTGCAGTGGACGACCTGGGCATTCTCGAGGGATCCTTGGCAGTGGGTGAGGTGGACGGTTTTTCCGAGGAGGTAGACGTCGCCGCAGATTTCTTCTTCCCGGTGGAGTTCCCAGCCTTCGAGCTGTTGAGGGCGCAACGATCCGCCATTGTCAGTGTGTGCGCGAGAGTAGGATAGAAGAAGTCAAGGGCTTGCGGGGACGGAGGATAGAAGACTTACGGAGATGATGTTCAAGATCGGTATATCGATGGGTGTTATGTCGTCCCGCGGTTGGGGGAGCTGCTCGACCGGTGCGCAAAATTCACCTGGATCGCCGCTGTTCCCATTCGTGCCATTGACTTGCCGCCTAGTGATGCCATGTCGAGAATCGAATGGGATTGCGAGGATTGTGGATCTGAGTAAGAGCAGGGACAGGAACACGCCCGGCCAACACATCGCCATTGACGGCGCCATCAACCGACTGCCWCTCCAGAGAAAACGTAAGTGCGAATGATCTTATGAATACTCGAAACGCTAGAAGGGACAGGCAAATGACGACAAGTGGATTTGAGGACTGGAGGTGGATTTGAGAAGAATCGAAGCGGCGGCTGTGCAGCAACCCAAGCTCGTGCTCCCGACATTTCACGCATGTCTCTGGAGCCACAAGCATGGCTGGCACATCCTGATAAGACTTCTCCTCTATGCTGCAGGTACGTGCTCCTTTTAATTGGGTAAGAGGATGGCGGATGTGGGGCGATAGAAGTCAAGATTCCCATTGTCTTCGATTTGTCGGAGGCAGAGACAGCTTTGATCCAGGCGTTGGGGCCACCATTCGTGCCAAATAGTCCGAATATAACTTTTTCTGGGTCGGCGCAAGGCGCAAGCTGGGAGCCGTCGRGCGAGAAGCCTCGTACTGCCGCAGTCGCGCGGATCATCGAAAMGTTGTTGGTGTAGCGCGCAAACAACATCATCTGGGGGGGGGAAAGTTTGCACAAAAAGAAAATCYCGTCCAWTTTCCCCTTCAAGAGCTGCCAATCTTGCTGGCTGAAGCTGTCCTCCTGACCATACATATGGATGGAAGACGCTGTGGGTTGATTTGACACRTGAACATTTCCGATGTCTCGTCCCAGCCACACCACCGTTCACTGTCGCGTAATTGGAGACAAACACGAATGGAGACGGGTGGAAGCGAATAACGTGGCTGTACAACGAAACGAAACTGGAGACCGGTACCAAACGCATTATCATCAGCAGATGTAGCCTCACAGAACAAAGCGCAAGACACATGAAATCAAGTGAGGAAAAAATTGGTYAGGTACCTGGAGCCAGTCGATGATGATCCTTGATTGTCTGAAGTGCAGCTCAAGCAMATCCTTTCAGAATCTGGTTCTTGTGAGGAAGCTGATCTCCTGGAGCGGTTTMAGAATGGATACCGCATGTTTCCTCCCATCTCAGCAYGATTAGCCAAAAGTTGACGCCCAAGATCAAGGTTTTAGGTGTGGTAAAGTATAGCCAAAYACATTCCTAGAATGACTCCTGCTGCACGCAAAGCAACCTTTTAGCGGACTGATCAAAGCCATCATATGTCGTCTTCTCCGCCCTGTTGGTATATGTGCCGGCTCCGGCCGGGGTCTTTGCGCATCTCCTGGCCGGAGCCAGTGAAGCCGACTAGAATGAAAGGTTAGTTTAATTGTGTTCCAGCCTTTAAGGGCATGACAATGCTAGAGAAATGATGGCATACCTCTYGCATTGACACCATCAGGCGTTCTGAACATGCTATCCTTCTTTGGGACTTTSGCAAGCTTGCCGCCCTTAGCATTGAAGTCCTGCCATTTACTCTTGGTTGCTTCCAGTTCCTTGTTTGCCTTGACYTTCCGAGGGACTTTCGCAGGCCGCGTGGGACCATCGCTGACTTTGCTCGGCTCCTTCCTGGCTTGACTYGCYAAGGTGGGATCAATATCGGCCGCAGCCGAGATGACACCMG
The DNA here is from genome assembly GCA_001956345.1 of Ramalina peruviana. Lineage (NCBI taxonomy): Eukaryota > Fungi > Ascomycota > Lecanoromycetes > Lecanorales > Ramalinaceae > Ramalina > Ramalina peruviana. The sequence continues at coordinate 15,144 of MSTJ01000192.1, read as the reverse complement.
AATTYGCTGGCGYARTTGAGGCGGTCRGATTSGTGTAAGAGGTGACTGGGGTTCCATCAGCCTTGCGTTTCTTTGCATCGTTGGACATGGGTTTGATGTCGTGGGCAAAGAGTGTTTCGGTGTTAGGGTAATCTCGGAATTTGACGTTGTAGATTCGCTTAGCGGACGAGCCAGTGATGGCAGTGATACGAGCCGCGTAGAAAGATTTGTCGCCAGTTTTCCACTTTGCCATCACYATATCRTTGACCGCRAAGGTTACGGCTTTCTCGGGCTCTTCAACGATAGGGCTCTGCGGCGGTGCTGGAGGCCGATAGCCTGCTTGATATGCAGGATGTTTCTCTTTCGACCATTTCTCTTGGGTCGGTGGTGGGCTGGCAGTATGTTGGGGTGCTTTCGAAACTGGAGCTGAGGCAGACTTCAGCTCTGCGATTTGCGTCTCGTTGAGGGAAATGAACTCTTCTATTTCGGGTTTGATGCTCAGTAAYTCTACATTCTCTGGGTCTGCYTGAAGRGCCAATTTGACATCCTCAAGCTRACAGTARTGGCGTCAGCTGTGTTMTTGTGAATAGACTGGAGGACGAGATGTACCTGCGCTTTGGATTCTCTCAGATCCTTCTCCAGCGAGGCTAGATCACTACTCATACTGTGGAGAGTTCTCGAGACGTCAAATGCTGGGTAATGAAGAAATGAATATCAGGCGAGAATGAGTACTTTGATTGGTRTSGATCAGGATGGKTTGACTGTGGTTGGAATAGCTTGAATGGTCRACATTACCACTGCGGAAAACATTCCGTTRATCTTGTCGGCGCTAGTGCCTGGTAAGCTTGTGCATGCTTATAAATSCAATTATCAACCCCGCCATCGCTCACCAGGGACTTTCGATTGGCAGATTGAAGTGAACTGGTAGCACCGTCAGCTTGGCCAAGTGACTCAGTCAGACCCTGTCCTGCTGGTCGCATATTTCTTCTGTCACGCCATTCGATATCCTGACGTGACCAATTAGCATCCTTAGCAGCCAATCCCAACACGTGTGACAATCCATCTGCCAGACTCCAAACTTCTCCARCCTTCTATCTCACTTCGAGACGTCATCGCCAATTGCCTATTGAAATTGCCAATATTTCCGGCTATTAACACCGCCAATTGTCGTGGGTTCTGAAGAAGGCTCGTATCTAAGCCCCGCCGGCATCACAGCCATCGCCCTAAGAAGTTCCAAAAGGGCGGATTGAAGGAAAATCAACCTTGCAATACTCGAACCCCTACCGCTTAAGGCTCCTGTGTCTTTCCTCATCGCACAACTCGCTGGTCTTGCATCGAATCACCAGTACCTTGGCGACCTTTATCTGACGGGCGGGGTACATCCGATGCTTACTTAGATCTTCTTTATCCGAACATCTAAACGTCAATTCATCATCTCTCAACATCGACCCAGCTCTCTTCATCATTCATTCCGACGTCTCATCATCACCACTCTTCTCCTGGTCACCTCCAGATAGAGAATGAGTGCTACAGCTTTCGGACCAGATCTCTCATTGTCAGCTGACCAAGAATCGCTCTTGCGAACAGCTCTGTCTTCCAACCCTCGAGCCTCTCCAATGAGCACCGAAGCAAACATCAACCGCAGTGACAATCCCAAGATGGCGGCCAACGGCATGCACACACCTTCCGATCAAGACGTCGCTGGCTTCGCCCAGCTTTTGGACCAGGACGAAAGTCCTCTCTTCGAGGATTTAGACGATGCGAACTTCGATCTGGACTATGGAGGTGAACAGCTCTTCGGAGACGTCCCCAATAACGATCCTGCCGAAGAAGGGGATTTGCATGATAAGAGAAAAGCTTCACTCGACTCGGAAGATGGAGACGAAGAAACCAGTAAGCGGCAGGAGGGTGATGGCAAGACCCCAAAGAAACCAGGCCGAAAGCCACTGACCGCAGAGCCCACGACCGTAAGTCTCGGGCTGCTCATCTTCTGGCCATCATCTGACCCATCCTCTTGCAGAAGCGCAAAGCCCAAAATCGAGCCGCACAGCGCGCATTTCGGGAACGCAAAGAGCGTCATTTGAAAGATCTCGAGACCAAGGTCGATGATCTTGAGAAGGCATCAGAGGCCACAAACCATGAGAATGGACGTTTACGAGCCCAGGTCGACAAGCTCAGTGTAGAATTGAAGGAGTATCGCAAGAGGCTGTCGCTCAACAGTACAGCCACGGGCCATTCTTCTCCACCCAGTGCCACTCCCAAGTCAGGCTATCAGAATGGCAACAATGCCGATTTCCAATTCGCTTTCCCCAAATTTGGCGATCTTCCGGCAAGCTTTCTCAACAATGGCTCCCTTGCCAGAACGAGTTCTTCTCCTCAGGCTCAGACCCCAGCTGCTACCACCACGACCCCTGCCCCTGCTCGCAAAGAGTCATCCAATTCGATGGGCTCGACGGCAAGCACGAATGGCGACTTCAATGCACCCTCTGCGAATGCAAGATCGTGGCAGGCCGCTAATGGCGGCTTCAACGCTTTTAGCAGCGACTTCAATGACCTCACTGGCCTCTTCAGTCCCTCAGTATTGGAGTCGGTCAGCCGAACCAATTCACTCGACTACATGAACCATAACGGAAGCTCGAGCTCGAATGCAAGCGTGAAGCAGAATAGCTTCAGCAGTAACAACGGCGCGAACCAAGCACCTAAGATTCTCAGAGCGTCGTCTGCCTCAATGACGAACTCGCCCGCCTCGACAATGTCTCGTGGTCTCGACTCGTCGACGGGTACTACGCCTGAACCATCAGCGGACTCACCAGAGCATCCAAAGAGTAGTGATGGAGGACTCAATACCATYAGTGAGGAGTCGACGATGCAGAATACTTTTGGTGGTAAGATATCCCTCCATTTSATKGCATGCGGAACMGARATRGCTCTTCMTYGTCGATTGAAMCSCCTCATAATGACARYTYCCTAGAYCTYTCGACAAATATAAAATCGCCGAACATTAATGGCATTGACTGGCTTGCACAACAAAACGGTGGACAATTTGATCCGGTCCTCTTTGGGGACTATCGCGATCCGCAAGACAACATCCTCAACAGTAATTTCGATGACTTATTTAACGATGCCTACCCGCTCGGCCAAGATTTCACCTCTCCATACAATACGGGCTATACCACTGCCCCAGCTCATGAGCCTAAACACGATCTGATGAAGGAGATTGAAATCCAACAGAGCGGAGCTGAAGAGGAGGTTTCTCCTGCCAAGCAACAATTCACTCAATTGCCCTCTGCAAAGCTCTGGTAAGCTAGTCACACCCCGTTGAATTTTCAGGTTGTACGTGTGGTCTGACTCGACTCTAGGGAACGCGTCCAAGAGTCGGACAAATACAAGTGTGGTGAAGCGGACATGGAGAATCTATGTGAGCAGCTGAAGTCGAAAGCCAAATGCTCTGGCAAAGGGGCTGTGATAGACGAGAAGGAAGTCGACAAGATATTGGGGCCGGCGACTAAGGATAAGGCTGGCGATATGTTTAAATGGGCCAACTGAGCGATCCTCGGTCAAATTGATTGGCATCATGAGCATGATCCATTTCTTTCGGGGGCGGGTTGCGGACATTGGGTGGGGGGGAGATAAAGGAACAGGAAATGAGGAGAGATGATGAACATGTCCTCACTGACATACCACCAGGGACTTCCTCTGGTGTATGAAGTGATGAAAGGTCCAAAGCAGCCGCGATGGCAGAGGAAAAGATGACGGTGCCGAATGCAATGTATTTACAAGAATTGAAGGTGGTGGCGGACTTGACAAAGCTTGCGGACGACGTGACGTTATGGAGTCGTGTTAACTACAAGTATTTATGTGATAGTGTTGATTGCTGAATACATTGCTTCAGATCATTGACTTGTTGATCATCCCTTCGACCCCCGCCCCCCACCTGTCTACTTYTTGGGTTCTTCCTTCTTCTCCTCYGGCTTCGGCGTSGGCAAYTGGAACTCATCTGGCGTCCTGTCCTTGCCAGGTCCGACTTGCTCCCAAGCTACATCGAACACGCACTGTCAGCCACTGAACCTTGACTCGCTATMTCCCAAGCCCACATCTCTCGTATACAGAAGCTTGGCCCCAATGCCCGCCGACAGGTGAGGAAATGTAGAGAAAAAGAAAAAGGAGAAACCCACCGGCCGTGCCACCCTCGAAATTCCGAAACGCTTGCGTCAACTCCAACGGCTCGACCACRATCCGCTTCTTCTCCTCATCATACCGGATCTCCGTATACCCCGTGAGCGGRAAATCCTTGCGGAGCGGATGCCCATCGAACCCATARTCCGTCATGATGCGCCTCAGATCCGGATGGCCCGTGAAGAAGACGCCGAACAAATCGTACACCTCGCGCTCGTACCAATTCGCGCCGTCATACAGATGSGTGATGGAGGGCACGGGGGTGGCTTCRTCCGCGTAGGTCTTSACGCGGATGCGGCTGTTGTGGCGCACGGAGAGCAAATTGTAGACGATCTCGAAGCGGYTGGAGCGGGTCGGGTAGTCGACGCAGGTGATGTCGGCGATCATGGTGTATTCGGCGGCGGTGTGGGATTTCAGGAAGGCGATRGTMGGGGGGACGCCGGCGGGGGGGATGTAGATGGTGAGTTCGTCCTTCCAGACGGAGAATTGCTGGATGTATTTGGGGAGGCAGGACATGAGGTAYTGGCCRTAGGTGTGCAGGCTGGCGGCTTTGGCTTGGTATTTGTCGGTGGGATTGAYSACSGGGGCGTGGAGYTTGCCGCCGGCTGGATGGGGAGGTCATCTTGTCAATTGCCAGGAGCTTCACTTTGAGAGTGCAGGGGGGGAAATGCGAACGTACGCGGACGTTGAGCGTGGCGCATGTTGGGTAGCTCYTCTTGGGATGCTACATCTTTGTTTCTTCTTGCGGAACAGCTCAGCTGTCTTATAGTGGTGGTCGACCGTGGTGTCACAGCGGTCGGGCGCAGGACCTGCCTCAGGGTACTGGGCGCTGTGCGYGCAGCCATGTCCAACAATCTGGACGTGTGATAGCGATCAATTGGGACGAGGGGCTGTTTCCATGAGATGAAGTTGTCGATGTCATTGAATCTTGACYCTCTAGGCGCCTTTCCGCATTCGGCCTTAGCGCCATTCCACATGCCATTTCCTTCTTTCGAGCTTTCTCACCTGCTCAACTCTCAYTTCYTCACATCCCATTCACTACCCAAACATTCTCTACCGTCTCAGGCTTACCACGCGACCYGTCATYTGACCMAGTATACACATACAAGGGCATCTTCATGATCTTCATTTCMCCACAAGAAGCCCCGACCTCACCCCTGTGCCTGAGGCGCACCTCAATCCTTACCGCCTCTCCACAATGTCCAAGATACAGCAGGACTCGTTCACCGACGATGGCGAGGAATCTTGGTGAGCACATCAATCCTTTACAGGTCGYAGGGGTAATGCAATAGAGATACTGACATTGCTCCTTGCAGCCCCYTATGCGTKGAAGAATTCGATCTATCAGACAAGAACTTCAAACCATGCCCCTGTGGCTACCAGGTACTATTYCTCCCCTCATATGACGCCCAATCGTACTCCAGATTCGAACGATATCCTTTGAGGTCTGAACACATGGCTAATGTGAGCTGGAATAGATATGCCAATTCTGCTACAACAACATCAAGAATAACATGAATGGCTTATGTCCGGCGTGTCGAAGACGATACGATGACCAAAGTATAGAGTGGAAAATTGTCAGCCCGGAAGAACAGAAAGCAGACATTGCCTTGCAAGCCAGAAAAAAGGCCCTCGCCAGAAAGAAGGAGACGGAGCAAAGACAGGTCGAGACCAATAATCGCAAACACTTGGCCGGTCTCCGAGTCGTCCAGAAGAATCTGGTGTATGTTGTTGGCCTAAGCCAGCAGAGCAGCGAAGAAGAGTTCCTCAAGACGTTACGCGGGGACCAATATTTTGGGCAGTATGGCAAGATCATCAAAATCGTCGTGAGTAAGGCCAAGGCTGGCTCGAGTAGCGACAATAATTCGATCGGGGTTTATGTCACCTTTGAGAAGCGGGAGGATGCTGCCAGGTGCATCGCGGCTGTCGATGGCTCGCGAAACCTAGAAAGACCGTTAAGGTAGGTTCCTCTCTTGCAAGCGCGACTCTGACTGACGTGGAATGTAGAGCCCAGTATGGCACGACCAAGTACTGTTCGGCATACCTACGACATGAGACATGTGGCAATCGTAATTGCACCTTCTTACATGAAATCGGTCAGGACTACGACAGCTTTAGCCGCCAAGATCTGTCTTCGATGAATGCCATGTCTACTCAACGGCCTGCCGCACAAGCGCAAGCCTCTAGCTCCAATCCCCCACCACCTCAATCACAGCCGCCAGCCCAGCAGGCACCTCAGACAATAACTGCTGCGTTACAGCAAACCGCTCGAGATGAGGCTGGCAGTCGCAGTGATAATGACGGTCCCGCTCTGCCATCTTCGGCTACTTGGGCTGCAAAATCCGCGCAGTCAGAAGCCGCTCGATCAAGCAAAGCCGCCAGCGTTGCCACGCCCAGTCCGGTTGTCACGTCGTCGAACCTCGCCACCCAACCTGCCGAACCTTCGCCCATCTCAAAACCACCTGAACCCGAACCACAATCACAACCACAACCACAGCGACAACCCGCAGAGACAAGCCCTCCCCCTGAACCTCCCACGACCCCGCCTGCACCAGCCGAAGAGGATCTCAAGACCACACTGACAAGAAAGCTGATTGCCCAAAAGGATGTCTTCTCGAATTGGACGTTCAATACCACTTTRTACACGGAAGAACAGCTCARGGAGATATACGCCTTTCCGAACCTGATTGATGACCAGGGTGGCTTGAAAAGATACCTGGCAGAGAAGGAACAAGAGCGGGAAAGGCTGAAACAGGAAGAGGAAAGAAATGTGTTGGGGGCAATGTCTACGGCCGAAGAAGACGAGAATAGAGGCAGTGGAAGTCTACAGCTGGGCGGAGAGCCTGATATCGAAGAGAGCATTTCAGAACAGATGGGCCGGTTAAGAGGTCATGACCGAAGTACGACACAGGCGACTGTCGCCTCTCCTTCCAACCAATTCTCATTTGCTGGCTCAGCATTCCAACCGAGTAATATCGGCAACCTTTCCCGGACGCTGACCCCTCAACAAAAGGAGCAGCTTTCTTTGCTGCAACGGGGAGGGAGCACTCGCCAAAGTCCGATCAGCCAAACACCATTTCAGCAGGGCTACGGCCAGGCTTCGTCATTACACCAACATCAAACATCGAATCCTTTTCAAAATCAGCTGCAGGCTCCGGGGGGGTTTAGCTCCGCTCAGGGACATGCACGGCAAGCSTCAAGATATACCTTTTCGAGTGACTCCTCGATGAATCCAGCAGCCGTGAAGCCTGCCGCAAACCCCCAGCTCGCGGCGCAACAAGCCGGCGCACTCCCTGCTACACACAACAAGCAATTCCAAGGGCAGCAATTTCCTCAAGCGAGTGCGCCCAATTTTTATAGTGGGGTTCAAGGCCCACCACCGGGTCTGAAGTCGAGCGGAACACCACCGATCAATGGGAGTGGAATGTTTGGTCAAGGGCACGGCTTCGCAAGTGCAATGGGCGGCAGCGCTGGGTTCGGAGGTAAYGTGGGCAACAAAAACAATCATGACGATGCGATGCAGCAGTTACTACGATCTCGGGAGCGAGGTGGCAATGGACAGGGAGCAGCCGACTTTGGCAAGCGTGAGTTAAAATTTCCTTTCTCTTCACAACAGCACACGAACCCCGAAGGCCCCTCTTCCAGCCTTTTGAACACCTTCTATGGCTCGCAGTTGGGGTCAAGTCAGGGTTTCCAGGATCAGAATCTCCAGAAGCAGAAGAAGAAGGGCAAGAAGCATAGACATGCTAACACTTCCTCCTCCGGGGGAGGTGGCATAGTGGATGACCCGAGCATCCTTCAAGCTAGGATGCACCATGGAGGGATGGGGAGCCAATTTGGACCTCAAGGTCAAGGCGCGTTTAGCAATGCCGGTGGGGCGATCTATGGAGGTGGATATAATAACAGGTGGTGAAAACCTGACGATATGACATTGGTCGAAAAGTTCGCTTCTTGATGTGACATYACCAAAAAGGTTTATTGACATTTGTCCTCCACGAAATTCGGAGCGGGCAAGGTGAAAAAGGATTTGGAAGGGTCGAGATATTACGGCGTCTCAATTTTGATCCTTCTCCTCGACGAGCGAATCAAAGGATGGAAGCCACGGCGCACATCACGGCCAACATTCACATTACGACCATATGTTTCTTTGCTTATGGGCATGATCATGACGGGGCTCAAGAGATGCAAAGCATCATCTTCGTTCTCGTCTCGGCTGGCGCTATGTATGTAATCACACCCCCTGGGGAGTCTTTCCTGGCAGAAAAATATCAGATCTACTCTTACATATCTCTWTCATCTAGAATCATTGCTTTTGTATGCCTTGGCGAGAACGAAGATCGTAACTAGGAGTGCRTGTTTGCATGGAGCCATCATTTTGCTCTGGGTGGAAGACTACACCATTCACCTACTGACGCCTGCTTTGATGCTTCTGGAGAGCTTCTGGGGATCCTCCTGACAAGCCCCTTGACGTCTTCTCGTTCTGCATATTGGGRAACGTTGACGCTGACTTCTCTTGCTTTAGCAACGGCAGCAGTTCCCCGATTTGCAGGCACCGCATCACGTATTGACAGCCTCGTCCGAAACGCCGCAAACATAGTCCCTGGCACTTCATCATCGTCCAAGATTGYCCCAAAGGTTTCGTCCAGAGCTTCCACGCCAGCTCCAGCAGCTCCAGGTCTCTCGTCTGTCCAAGAGTTCCCTTCGCTGCCGACACCTCAGAAGCAGCCAGTGGCGGCCTCTGCATCAGTGGCAGCTCCGAAAAAGATAGCCAAGGCCACGGCTGCCAGCTTGAGACCGGTCATCCCAAAGAAGATGCCTTCGTCGATATCGAAGCCAGTGGCTGTACAGTCCGACATTTCGGCAGAACATGAAAGGAAATTGGATCAGTCTACCGAAGCTCCGACGACTACAGAAGCGCCAGCCGCGATGCCCAGAGAGGACAGTGTCAAAGCTCAAGCACATGAAAATGAAGCCAAAGCCAGAGATGGCAAAGCATCGGGAGAGAAGGAGCTTCAGCGGTCTTCAACACCACCTCCAGTCGRGAGAAAGCAGAGACCCAAAAGTATAGACATTGCTGGCGCAAAGAAAGTCGATACTAGAGCATCTGAACCGTTCAGCAGCTCTCGGCAAGATTCCAAGGGTAAAGAAGTGGACAGTGCAAGTCAATCGACGCCTTCTCAACCAGCAACGCCAGCTACAGCCTCGTCACAGAAAGCAGCTGCTTCCCCTGCACCTCACCCGAAACAATCGAAGACGAATCGTGTCGGCCAGACGCCCACCAAGAGTGAGGCTGCAAATGCAGCGTCTCCAGCCTCACCAGCCAGTGCGCCGCCTGGTGGCGGCGGCAGGGCTGTCTCACGAAGACCGAGTATCGCCTCAATGTCTCAACAGCCGGCTACTCCATCGGACAATGCTTCCTTCACCACAGCATCGCGCTCTCGAGCCAATTCACCTCCACCTAGTCTCGTAGGTGCAGCTCCCGTCCGGCAAATGTCGAAAGCCCAGCAAAAGAAGGAGCGACAAGCGCGTGCCAAGCAAGTAGAAGAAGCCATCAAGGCTGACCGGGCTGAAAAGGCTGAAAGGATGACGCCCACCAAAGTGGAAGAGCCATCTGTGGTCCAGGAGCCCATTCAAGTCCGGAAGAAGAAGACCAAGAAGGAAAAGAAGGGCATGACAGCCGATTCCACGCCAGCGCCTACAAGGCCCTCATCGCCAACTCCAGACCACAAGTCGGAAAATGTGCCTCCCGTACCTGCGGCTCCTTCGAAGGAAGACAAGAAAGTGGCTCTTACAGGAAACAAACAATCACCTGCACCCTCTGAGTTCAWGGCTGAGGACGCCGCAGCCGCACCCCCTTCGGCCACAATAGGCACAAATACCAATATCCCAGACGACGCCCCCGAGGACACCACCCGACAACAGAGCAAACCTGCATCAGGCGCAACCATGACTGCCCACTCCATCTATACCAACCTCCTCTCCAGCTCCGCCATCTCCCCCTCAACAGCCGACCTCTTCAAACCTGTCTCCTCCTCCACCCCTTCCTCCAACAATGCCTCCTCGTCCTCCTCCACGGACAACACGAACCTCCTCTCCACCCCCCTCCCTACCTTAACAGAACCCCAACTCCGCCACCTGGAGGCAGGGCATGCCCTCCTCCTGCTCACCCAAAACAACCGCCCGATCGTCTGCCTCCCCGACCGGCGTCCCCTACTAGGATTATCCCACCAACAAGCCACCCGCTTCGTCGAGCTCTTCGACACCCTCGGCGGGGTAATCCCGCCCTTCTCCCAAGACACCCCTTCGGACATCGAAAAGTTATTGCCGGGGTACAGGGACCGTCTCGTCCCCGCCAGCGCCGCCGGCACGACCGCGCACGACCATCCACGGGTCTTCGACGACGACGACGACGACGACGACGATGACGAAGACGAGGACGGACAAGRAACCGGCGACGCGGACAACGCGGACGGCGGCGAAATGATCAACACCTTCGCCATCTCCGAGGCCGCCGCCGCCGCCGCCGCCGCTGCCGCTGTGAATGCCAGCACCGCACTCCCAGCTCCCCTCCCTCCCACGTCCACCTCCTCCCCATCCCAGGACCCGGCAGCAGTACCGGCGCCGCGCACCGGCCCCCGCGTCCTCGGCTTCGGGGATCCGAATAACCTSAAATCCCCGGGTTGGGGCAAGGAAGCCCGCGTCAARGTGGAGGAGTGTGAGAGCAAATGGCWGCTCCGGAAACGGGAGTGCGAYGCCGTGGAGAAGAGGTTGAATGCGTTGATCAAGAAGAATAGGCGYYTGGTGCTGGGAGGCGGTGGAGGAGGGGGTGGAGGGGGTGGAGGGGCCGCGTGAATGAGGGTTTGAGAGAGAGGGGGAATTTGGGAAGAAGTTGGGAGATGAACGGGCAAGTGGAAAAGGACTAAGTTGAAATTCAGGGGGCAGAGAGAGAGGAAAAAAAGGGCTATCTGGCGGGTTTTCTCGTGGAAAAAGAGGGGCGTTGTTTTGGGTGTGGTCAGAGAATCATGGGTCGGTGTCTCGAGTCTCGGGGCGTTTTGATGGCGGCTGGAATGTGCGTTAGAAGGAAAGGGTTCAAAGGGGGCAGGGGCATGGCTTCGTCACAACTGGTTGTCATTGATTTGGTTGCATCATCACACAATCTCTTCTCTCTTTTTTTTTCTCCCCATAAAAACGGCTGAGGTTCTTGCGTTAATGAGAGCGAAGTGTATTTGATTCTCTACCCCTCCAGATTTTTCTGGCTCGAGGATTCAAGGGGGGAAATGAACGTGCCGGGGGGGAAGGCGTTGCTAGGCGTTCTGTTATTATGCATGCATTCGTAGTTGGGTATTTGTATCATTATGGTTGGAGTAGAATTGATGAATGGAATGTGGTGAACGTGAATATATGAATTGGAACCAACGGTCTATTTTGTTTTGTCATTAGCAACTGTGGATATCATTGGCTTAGTTTTGGCGGGATTGTTGTTGGTTGTTTGTGACTCTATCTTAGCAAGTGTGGAGGTCCCAGGGCTGGCAGGGGTGCGAGATCCCCAAAGCTAGGCCTATGAGTGGACGTCGTCACGGCCAAGGTTCCAGAAAATTCAATCAAACCAAACCAGGTAATCTCGTTTCGAAAAGCGCGGGATATTTGTTGGTTTTGGGGGAGGGGACCTTAACAAGAGCTGCAACTTCGATCACAAATCTCTCTTTACACCTGGGGACCAGAAAAATTTCACATCTCCAACTGCACCATCATACTACCATGTTTATATATTTTTCCGAAATGTTATGGGGGGGTGTTTGGCAAAAGCGTAGGTGCATGCATGCTAACATATTGCATGGCCTATCTTTCATCGACGCCACATTCCCGATTGGATGTTGGGGCGATGTTTGCTTCGAAAGCTTGGGCACAAATGGAAAGGGTGGGG
>MSTJ01000191.1:0-28560 GCA_001956345.1 Ramalina peruviana | reverse complement strand
ATACTGCACCAGGCACTTGCGAGAGCTTGCTCATGACGCCCTAGACTCATAATCCATCACGCTCATGAGTGAGTCTTCTCGTGGGCTGCGAAATGGCGAGGGTTCCTCCGCGCTCGGCCGGCATCAAGGCAGTCAGCAGCCTTTGGATGATTTTGACGATGGCGAGGGCGCAGACCTTAGCCTCGACAACACCTTGCTTGCTGATGATCCGTTAGRAGGGGAAGGTGATAGGACGCCGTTAGTACCAGGGATCTCTTTGCATTCTACCCAGGGCTGATAGTACAAGCATCACCTTTCGCAAGAAGGCAAAGCTACGAGCAGGCCTCAAGCTTCCTGGCTTCCTCTCTACACCCTCGAATGAGTCGTCACGTAATCCAAGCCCCCATTCTCGTTCGGCACTTCCCCTACCTACGGCGCGAAGCAGGCGGCTCCGTGAGCTTGCCYCCAATAACAATTCCGACGTTTCGTTGGCACAGAGCAACGGACATGTCGCCAACGGGAGCGCTTTCAATGACACGAAGGAAGGTGGGGCACTGGACTGGTACACAGAGGGTCCAGGTCGAAGAGTAGGCTACGACGATCTCACGGCCATAGATTGGATCTTCGAGTATACGAAGGAGAGACAGCGCCTGAGGTATTTGTATTCCAAAGCGACTGGACTTGTTGGCTACGCTCAACAAGTGTTGGATGCTAGCCAGATCTGGATCATACTCATCGCYACTGGGGTTGCAGCTGGCGTRCTAGCTGCAAGTATTGATGTCGCCAGCGACTGGCTAGGCGATCTCAAGACAGGTTTCTGCAAGACTGGGACCGGAGGAGGCAACTTCTGGTTGAATCGGGGCTTCTGTTGCTGGGGTCACGATGAATGGGCCCAATGTCAGGGMTGGACTGCCTGGGGTCGTGCCCTCCGGATCAGCTCAAACGCAGGACAGTTCGTCGTGGAGTACATCTTCTTTCTTGTCTTCTCGGTTGCCTTTGCTGCGGCCGCGAGCCTACTGGTTCAGAGATATGCAACTTATGCCAAGCATAGTGGAATCCCCGAGATCAAGACCGTTCTGGGAGGSTTCGTGATGCGACGTTTCATGGGGGGCTGGACTCTTCTGACCAAGTCTCTCGGGCTCTGCCTTGCCGTTGCTTCGGGCTTGTGGCTTGGGAAGGAAGGGCCCCTGGTCCATGTCGCCTGCTGCTGCGCCAATCTCTTCATGAAGTTATCGCCCAGTCTGAATGAGAACGAAGCTCGCAAACGAGAAGTGCTCTCTGCAGCTGCTGCCGCTGGTATCTCGGTTGCTTTTGGATCTCCTATTGGTGGGGTCCTCTTCAGTCTTGAACAGCTGTCCTACTACTTCCCAGACAAAACGATGTGGCAAAGCTTTGTGTGTGCCATGGTCGCCGCCGTCACCCTACAGGCTTTCAATCCCTTTCGCACCGGCAAGCTAGTACTGTACCAGGTGACGTACTCTACAGGTTGGCACGGGTTCGAGCTGATCCCATACGGCATCCTTGGCATCTTGGGGGGTRTCTACGGCGGGCTCTTCATCAAGCTCAACATGCGAGTTGCGAAGTGGAGGCAAGGATCACGCTGGGCAGGAAAACCCATCCTTGAAGTGGTTGCTGTTACTGTCATCACGGCGGTCCTCAACTTTCCCAACAAATTCATGAGGGCACAGTCGTCGGAGCTCGTCTACATGCTCTTCGCGGAATGTGCAACCATCACAGACGATCAATTTGGAATCTGTAAGACGGGTTCTGCGACTGCAGGCGTCATCCTGCTCCTTCTCCAAGCGGCTGTCATAGGCTTTCTACTTGCTTCAATTACCTTCGGCCTGCAGATCCCAGCCGGCATTATTCTCCCGTCGATGGCTATCGGAGGACTTACTGGCCGAGCCGTTGGGGTCATTATGGAAATTTGGCATCATGATCACCCGAATGCTATCATATTCGCAACCTGTGAACCAGACATTCCTTGCATCACCCCCGGAACTTACGCCATCATTGGTGCTGCTGCAGCCTTGGCTGGAGTGACGAGAATGACGGTGTCGATAGTTGTCATTATGTTCGAGCTTACTGGAGCCTTGACATACGTCCTGCCCATTATGATTGCGGTCATGATCAGCAAGTGGGTGGGCGATGCCTTTGGGAAGCGCGGTATTTATGAGAGCTGGATTCACTTCAACGAGTATCCATTCCTGGACAATAGGGATGATTCGCCAGGCCCTGATGTCCCTGTGTCGCAGGTCATGACTCAGCTAGACGACCTTGCTGTTCTCTCCGCTACCGGCCACACCGTGCAGAGCCTTCATGACTTTCTTTCAGCGCAGCCATACAGAGGCTTTCCGGTGGTTGTGGACGCCACATCCAACATCCTCTTGGGCTATGTTTCGAGAACGGAGCTCCTGTACTCGCTGCAGACTGCGACTACAGAGCCGAGAAATCTTCCGCCTTCAACATCGATACATTTCATTCATCATGCCGATGCAGACCCCCGAGATACGCTAGATCTACGCCCCTGGATGGATCAGACGCCAATCACTCTGAGTAGTAAAAGCAGCCTACAGCTGACGGTCAGCATGTTCTCTAAGCTTGGGTTGCGCTATGTGCTCTTCACGGATAGAGGTGCTCTCCGAGGCCTGCTCACCAAAAAAGATGTATGGTACGTGCTGGACGGTGCTGAAGATGATTCAGTTGGCACCGGGGGTGGTGTCCTAAGAGAGGAGCAAGGTGGGGAGTCGCGGGGTCTATTGAACAGAGAAGGCAGTGATCGCGACTCTTTTCAAAGCCCCATGGATGAGAGATGAGCCCAACTAAGTCAAGTATCTTTCACACTTTGCTCTTGCGGCTTGAAGCACCAAGTCTTTTGCCAATTCATACCCGAAGGTCCAAGGCGTCATCAATACTCCGATCAGACCGAATCGGCAAAYAGTGCCGCSCACACGGACACCCCTCAAAAGATAGCTGATCAGGTGTWCTGGCTAGTGAAGCAAGCGGYTGTCTGCCAAGCTTGTTGAGACACTGCCCCAAACAGCAGACGTTCCCGATRATCCGATCAGACTCAAAAAGGCTTRTGGCTTCGAGCAGACACGTTGGCCAGTRAGGAGATCAAAGGCCCAGTCCTCTRTGCGCTTAGGGTTCAAGTCATTCTAGAGAGCCGCGACACCTTCCCCTGTGAATTYGGRACCTCTGGCGGAAGGACTGTCGTGTRTCATAAGAAGAGTGGTATATTTCRATGGATCGTCGCCACCCAGGGTATCATGCTTGGTTWGCAAGCTCCATGGTGCTTGTCTTCTTGACCTGCTCGGACGCATYTAGCTGGAGCTCAATTCATCTCCAATGCCAACCTCCGTTCTTCAGCCTCTTCCTCCGCCTGGAGATAATCGTCTGACCCTAGACTGCTGATCTCATCCCAGAGCTTGTCGAACTCGTCATCCGGATTYTCTTCCCCACCCACGGCCCAGATGTCCTCCCTCAGCCGTTTGTGCCTCTCTCTATCTTCTTCAATTCTCTGTTCAATTTGTCGCTTATCCAATCGKGTCGATACACCATTAGGTCTGGCTGCCGCATAAGAGGCAGTGTCGTCATGGCCGGAGGGGTGAGGAGCATTCRCAAGGCTCGGGGAAGCGGGAGACAGATCTGGATCGGCTCCCGAGAGGGTGTCGCGTTCTTTCAATCCATCCTCGATCTCTTGGACTGTGGCAGGGAGAAGGATTGCCTTGTTCTGGAGGCCGGAGAGGACCTAACCTTGYTTTAGGACTYCGCCTCGACCTGATGCGCGGTGAAGAGAGCTCACCTTTCTCACTATCTTGACATTGGCKGCTCCRGAGCCGTCTGCGGGCGCGACCGCATCGACAACGCGCAGGATATCCCTTTGCATCATGCGCACGTATTCAACATGGTTCTCGCGCTGCGCCATGTCGCAGAGATGTTCAATGAAGTACATGATGTTKGCGCGCGTGTTCATGGAACTCTGAAAAGAAGTYATCATGCGRTTCGGRCGCATACATSRCMCTYGGAGCTCACCCTCTCGAGCTGTTCCAGGATGCACGAGTGCAGATCCTCATCCTGTTCCTTATATTTTAGCGCATAGTGAGCKGCCTTCTGCGACGAATTCACTGAAGCGTTGAGGTGTTGAAGCTGCGAGGTGAAACGCATGCGAACTTCGAAAGGGTCGCTCATTTTGGATCGTCATGCGCCCACAACGGCGTTGGACGAGGTGCGACCGCAATSAAGGCTGCTGATGGAGTTTGATTGAAGCTCGAGCAATGACGTCCGGGCTCCTTCTGGAAACCCTAGCGCTAAGCCCGCTAACCTCTGCAATACGTGAACCAAACCAAGATCTAGATGTTTCACGCACTACGTACAACAACGTTGATATCTAGCTTGGGATCGAGACATCTGCGTGGTCTCAATCGTGATTTCCGACATGAGCTTCATCTATRGCACGCCTTCGCGCACGATGGTCAAACCTCCTTCATCCCACCACAGCAAGGATGGTCTAACCCTGGCAATTCTTGGATGTGGTGAGTAAGTACGTCCGGTCCTCCACTTCTYCTGGCTCGCGTTCTCATCACGTARTGAACAGGAACACTGGGCACGGCAATTCTATCAGGCATACTGTCCTCAATCTCGGAAAGCGCGTCTGATTCGTCATCTGGATCAGGCGCATCCGCCGAAGATTTGCCCCCTCGGACGCCCTCGAAATTTATCGCTTGTGTCACTCGTCCCGAATCCGCACAGAGGGTCAAGCATGAGCTCTCACATCTGACTTCGTTTACCAATGCCCTCACTGTCATTGAAAACGAGAACGTCCGAGCCTCTCAAGAGGCTGATGTTGTCATTCTGGGCTGTAAGCCTTACCACCTTGCTACCGTGCTAGGCGCTCAGGGAATGAAGAGCGCATTGAAGGGTAAATTGCTCATCAGCATACTCGCGGGAGTGAGCGTCGGCCAAATGGAGGATGCCCTGTACGGCGCTGGATCGGCCAGTCACGGAGAAGACGATGACCGCTGTAAAATGGTGCGGGTCATGCCGAACACAGCAGCATTGATACGTGAATCAATGTCCGTCATAGCAAAGCCTGACCCTCCACTGCCACCAGATCTCCAGAAACTTGTGTCCTGGATGTTTGCGCGTGTTGGCCGTGTACGGACTGTACCCGCAAATCAAATGGATGTGTGCACAGCGCTCTGTGGGTCTGGACCTGCAATGTTCGCCATGGTGCTCGAAGCTATAGCGGACGGCGCTGTCGCCATGGGTTTGCCGCGAGCGGATGCTCAATTGATGGCTGCCCAGACTATGAGAGGTGCGTCAAGCTTGGTATTGAACGGAGAGCATCCGGCGATGGTTCGGGAGAAAGTCAGTACTCCTGGTGGATGCACGATAGGAGGCCTGCTTGTGCTCGAGGAGAGGGGCCTACGGGGGACAGTCGCAAGGGGCTTGAGRGAGGCCACAGTGGTAGCTTCACAGCTAGGAGAGGGCAAGCAAGGAGTGAATGGCACTAGATTTTGAAGTGCCTTAAAAGAACTCCTCATGTCATTGTTAGCTGTCAGCATAATTGGGTGACACATGAGTGTTGCAATTTCCTTGTCTCCCATGGCTCTAGGCCAAGTTGGTATACACCCATTTCCGGTTAGTRCTGCTTAGCACCCGGTGTTTAGCCGTGAAATTGCAGATTTCCCCCCATAGACACTACTCAATCAATCATCTACTCAACTACATGTGCAATGTGCATCTCATGCGTCTGACATTAGCCAACCTAAATCAATAAGTGAAATACARCCCCAAGCTTTACCCCTGAGGCTCTGTATTTGGGCGGAACAGAGTCGGCCCGGAAGGCTGCCTTGAACAGTAATTCTTCATTCCAAAGCTTCAAGTCGACCTATCACAGCTCCACCGCACTTATACAATCTTCATTCCAGCGGTAATTGGACGGCAATAGGCTGTAAAGCTTTCGTCCCTCCTATTGCACACAAGCACGCTGTTCTATTGGGTTGACAATTCAATTTGAGCCTCTAAATCCTGTGTATAGCATGACGAGTAAGTGGAAACAGACATCCTTTCATCCCGTGAAAACGCGAGCATTCTTTGGAAAATGGGCTACAGCCCCGATATCACAAGAAGTCGGCAAGTAATGGGAGACTGAAAGGCGGAAGAACATCCTTCACCCTCCTGTGAAGAATATAAGTACAGCTGGTCACATTCTACACTGTTCCCAGCCACTCCATCTCCTCATTGCAAGCGGCTAATTCATGTCTGATTTATCCAGTGGCTTCGGGTCCCGCTGCGAGTCCGCTGCCTCCTTCAGTCGAAGAAGCGTATCGACGCAAATGCATAACGCTGAAGAGACGCCTCGCGGAAGTGGAAGAGAATAACGACAGCTTCCGCCTGCGCAAGGTTCGTCTCAACCGGGGCATCCGCAAGATGCGCCTGGAACGTGCATACCTCCTCGAGACCTTGGCCAAGCGCATGGCAAAGAGTGGGAGTAGCATCGATGGCGCGGCGCCCCTGGACGACGAAGACACGGAAGAAAGCAGTGATGCACCCCGAACGGTAACGTGGACCTGTAACCCAGCTGAGCCATCCGCCCAAGCTGGACCAAGACGCTCTTYTCCGCTGACTAACCCTCCACCAGCCCGATGAGCGCCCCCTCCGCTCCAAACGCAGCCACCGCCGCCCGCTCGCCTCCCCCCCACCCAGCCAGGCCAATTACCAAATCTCCGCCCACCCCTCCTACCAATCCGACGCCTACGACAACAGCCGCGCCGGCCACCCAYTAGYCGACGCRCAATAYCGYCGCCCCAGCTCCAGCGCCGCTCCTCCCAACGGCCACAACCGCCACCACCACCAGCGSGGGTACTCCCCCCAGCGGCACCACCCACAACAYCCCCATCACCAACAACAACARGAACCCCTCCAACACCCTCACCACGTGCTCGCKTCTTCCACGCCGTCGGACCAAACCGCGGCTCATCACCCGCCACCGCATCCGCATSCGCCCCCCGCCTCGGCCTCGCACGTCTCCTCCATCCCGGCCCCGCAAGCCTTCCTCATGTTCTTCGAGAACAACTACCTCTCGCAGCCGCACAAGCACCCGGGGGCGCGCACGGAGGAGGATCTCGAGATCCTCGCCCGCGAGCACTGGGACAGCCCCGAGTAYGCGAAGCAGCGCCGCATGTACGAGGCSCAGGAGGAGAAGCAGCGGGCCAGGTACAATGCGGAGGARGGGGKWRGTCGTGCTGGCGGCGGTGGCGGGTATGATGTTGGGCATGGGGCGGGACGGCGGCAGGTGAGTCCACGGGCAGGTGGTGGTGGTGGTGGTGGAGGGGGGAGGACTTTGCAGCCGAAAGTTGAGAGGGAGGATGACGATGACGACAATGGTGTTGGCGGGAGGGGCAGAGGGAGGGACCGGGATGAGTTTGAGATGGAGAGGGAGAGGGAGAGGGAGGAGATGGAGGGGGCCGAGAGGGGTGCAAGCAGGGATGAGGATGTTGAGATGGCGGATTCGGGGCCAGGGCACTCCGGGGGTTTTACGAGCATCAATGGATGAGTGACTTGGCGGCAAAATGGGGGGAGACTGGCCAAGATAGGGGCGTTGGGTATTCATGTTCATGCCAGGGAGTTTCAATCTTGTTCATCAGCTTTCTTTAGTAMAAGAGGTCATTTGTACGACCTCAGCCAAAGGAGCCTGCGGCAAAGCATGTCAAAACATRASATSCRGCAATATTCATYAGACTCCCAATCGTAATCAGACTCGGTCAAMAAGTTTTCGAYTCTTARTATGTACACGTCGTACTCTCGCATATGTATAATATGTGAYGGCTTTTGCCTGACCGATCACCGGTCTGAAAGCGCCGAGTCCCAGGGTTGCAAACAAAATCTTGACTACCCCCGTCTTGGATGGTCTGAGTGGATCGCTCCAGATCTAYCTGTATCGTTCTCCAAACCCCCTCCAAAAATCGGCTTTTKGTCTCCTTTTMATCGAAAAATGTGCCTCGCTCAAGGTAACGTTCGAGCGGTGATGGGGACGACTCTAGTCAACGCCAGCATACAAATCCACCACAATATTAATCGCCGCAACCAGAATCTCGGCCGCGATCAAGACGATGACTGATTTACCACGTCAGCATCGAACTTCCACAAGAAGCTGTAYYTGTRCACAGGAAGAGGAGGARGAAGAAATAGAAAAACACCACATACCAATCCACTCCAGATACTCCCCATGCTTCGTCCCCACCTGATCCTTCAGCACCGCCAACAGATCGCCAATGACGCTCAACCGCTCCGTCAAGAGCGTGACCCGCTGGTCCATCTCCAGATAACTCCGCACGGCGGTATAAATCGGCTCGAGGCTGGGCTCGGCCCACATGAGCTCGGGGCTGTCGAGCACGGACCCTTGCAGATGGATATTGATGCGAAGGACGAAGAGCTGCCCAATCTGCTGATGGATCTCGCGGCGGGACAAAGCGATGGATCCCGTGAGGGCGATCTGCTCCGGCAGGGACTGCGTGGACGCGATGTTGGTGGCCAGGCTGTCCTCGAACAACGACGTCTTGACGGATTGGGCCAGCGCGTGCGAGATGGCCAGCTTGGTCATGTAGTTGCGCTTCTCGCGCAGGGAGATGAAGTCGTTGTAGATGCGGGCCTGGTACTCGCGCGTGTAGTAGAAGTTGAAGTTCTCCGTCTGGATGTCGGCGGGCAGGAGGGGATCCTGCTCGAAGCGGGCGATCTCGCGCAGGAACTGCGTTTCTTGCGACAGGGTCATGCCCCAGATGACGACGGTCCCGTAGGCGAAGAGGAAGACTTCGGGGACGTGGACGGTGGTGTCGAAGTCTTCGTGGGTGGAGAGGGCGGAGGCATCGTGGTGGTCGAGGATTTCTCCGGTGGCGTTGTTGGATAAGGGAGGGGAGCCGTCTTCGAGGGTGGTGTCGCCGGCGGAGGTGGTGATGTCGATGAGGTCTTCGCGGCGCTGGGAGGTGGTTCCGTCGATTTCCAGGGCGCTGTCGGAAAAGCGACGTTCCCTCTGGGGTCGTGATGGACCATCGAGGATGTCATTGGATTCAGGAATGGTGTCGGGGCGCAATTGGGCGTGATTGTAGGGGGTGTAGATGCATTCATCGAAGATCTTGGGATTCGAGCCTTTCGATTTGGCCTTTTTGCTCTTTAGCCATTTCATCATGGCCTCGATCTTGTAGCCATCTGCGGTGCAGTATGCGGTAACCCGGGGCAGCTTCTCTCTGTCTGCCTTGCCCAGTCTTGCCGCATCCCTCCGGGCTGTCGGATCTTTGATCCTGGTGAATTGGGAATACACGTCCCTCCCGCTCTCCTCATCCTCGCCGACTTCGCTAGGATCCGGATTTGGCAGGAGCTTCAGCTTTTGGGCGTTCTTGGTGGTCCGTTGTGGGCCAATCTTGGAAGCTGGATTGAGCGGAGGCTGGGGSCCAAGAGGTGAGCCATGGCTGTTTCTTCGGCGGAGCTTGCTGTTCAGAGCCGAGATCTTAGGCTGAACTGTGGAGGAAGGATGCACTGGATTTGAGTTGGCGGGTGAAGAGGCAGGAGCTGGCCGTAGAAGAGCTGACGTTTGAGCTGCATTATCAGGGTGACTTATGGTAGTATGCGGATTGAAAGTGACGGTCCTTTGATGTTTAGGAGGTGCAGGTCTCGACGGGTTGGCCAGGAGAGGGGATCGTTCKGTGGAAGTGGAAGCTGGARTTGCATGTGAAGCCATGATTCGAATGGTGGATTGGATGCTTTKGTTAATGATATTCGGCCGAGCTTGTGCGAATCACCGCTTCAATTATCTAGTTCTTCTACTGCACGCATGTGCAAGCGTCCTTCGCGAAGACATTGCAAGTGGAGACATCGAAACACACATGGCTGATGTATGGATTGGAATGTCCATAGCTGGTGACAGCCAAGCTGGAGATGATAGATGGTGGAGATGTTGAAGAATCGAGACTTGSTGCTCGGACAATTCAAGCTTTCGTCACTGGSATTTTCGGAACAATTTCAAGCCCCATTTTCCCCACATTMTTTTCTGCGCCTTCAACAATTTATGCACGGCCGTTGCACTTGCATATCATAGCACTATAGCTACAATGTGAACGGTACGCACTTCCATAATACGCTGCTTGTCACCAAGACAGCGGAAAGCTCAGGTCTGGATTCAAGCCAAGATAGATAGCTACATAGTCTATCATGTCTGAAACTGCAATCGTCACGCTTCTAATTTGGGTATCATGAGAACCAACGTCCAAGCTCTCGTCCCATCACTCCATTACACAGACCTGCGGACGAAGCTCTTCGATGGAGTCTGGCGCGAAACCCACATCGCTGGCTTTGTTCCTCGTTGTCCCATCAGCCACTTCTCGCGAAGCTCCTTACCCTTGCCCGAAGATTTGGGAGGTAGCATTGCTCGTTCGTCTGCTGACACCCTGATTCTCGTCCTCCCACGGACAAGATCTTTCGGGGCCTTCTCGATCTTGTCCAGCAGAAGCTTCTTGTTCGCTTTCAGCGGAGCAGTCGCGCGCGATGGCGGCAAAGGTACGATTGGAGCACTGGGCTCGGCATTCAATATTTCGTCCGGTAGAAGTGCTGGAAGAGGCGCCTTCGAGCGTGACTTCTTGCCACTCTCCTTCCCCTGATTCTGCCTTGGCCGCTTCGCCTGTGATTCCATCCGCTGCTGATGTTCCCGACGCTTTGCTTTGCGTGCCTCCTCTTCTCTTGCCCTGCTCTCCTCAGCTTGCTGAAAGGCAGCTCCGACTCTGTCGTGGCCTGCTGCAGCCGTTGCTTCTTCCGGAACATCGTCGTCAGACGTGTCATCGCCGTCCATCTCGCGTTCGTCCACACCGACTAGTCCACCAACAGGCGCATTGAATTCGTTCTCCGTCGTGGTTGGGGCTTTGTATCCTATTGGATTGTCCTTAATTGGACTCTTGGGTGACGCGATGTCTGCTGGAGGGCGTTCCCGTTCCATTGACGGGTCCGTCACGCTGGAGTGCAGAAGCGATCTCGTTTCTGCCTCTGCTTCTGGCTGCGATGCTTGTTTCTCCGGCGGACTAGACGACATCTCACCAAGCGAGTCGGCTGCACCGTCGAGCTGAGGCGGAACTTGCGCGGCTCGATTCGCTTCTTGAATCGTACGTCTTGGGCGAACGTTCTCAACTACAACCGCGACTACTTCTTCTGTGCCCCTTCTTCTTTTTGCCCTAGGCTGTRATCCGTCATCTTGCTCTGGCTTCCGTTTGTGCGTTTCCAAGTCCCCATTTTGTAAAGCTCGATCATGGCTTCTGGTAGAGACCATGGCCAGTATCTCTGCCTGACGTAACTCCCGTGATATTGGCGAAGAGGTGAGATCGGACTAAAGCRATGTAGGGATGAAGTACGATAAAGTGCCACAGTGATGAAAAACCGAGACGSGCTTTTTTGTGGGACAAAAATCTTGTGCTCGGGCCCGCAGCAAGCATCTAGCTCAAGGATGCGCATTTTTCGGCACAGTCGTGATCAATTATACCAGGGGAGAGGACATCTCCTCTTTTTTGGCAGAAATACCAAGCACGTTTCACCATTTGTACGAGCATTACGTTGTTGACAGTATAGCATAATCAGTCCCTATACTCAATCATCTGAAACATATATAAACAAGACACAACAAGTGTATAGCTATCAGACGGTGCGGTTATATGACAGCATTTTGATAGATTTCGGAGGGTATCAGTAATGACKAACATATGGTGCTTCAAAATCGCCTTGAGGCTGCGCTCAAAGCATCTCTGACAGGCGGTGGTGTTTCCATCGCCATTGCAAACAAACAATTGCCGCCTGGTCATTAGCTCTTGCAGTCCCAAACGCCTTTTGGCGAACATCCACCGTTCACGTCCAAACGACCGACAAACGAACAGAAASGGTGAGCGCTCAGGCTTCTTCCATCAAGCTTTCGTCCCCTGCGTCTCTCCATTCTCGGGAATATTTCGTTAGCCTCTTTACTCCTCCGACTCTGCCAGCCCACAAGCTTTCTGCCGGCGAGCGGAATGTGTAGCCTCGCTGGCTGGCAATGACGCCGATGGCTTGGAGCACTGCTTTTCGAGAATCTCGGCCGAACACAGCAGGGTGGTTGATCCATTCGAGGCTTGCCTCTAGCTCAGTGTCCAACGCATTCAATGTGATGGCGTCGATGCCGGAAGCTGCCGAGCCTCCAATCTGGTTTCCGCCACTCTCCGAAGTAGGAGACGGCTGCCGCTCACTGGGTGGTGGGGTCGAGCTGCCATTGCCTGCCACCCCATCCCCTTGCACACTCGGAGGAGCCGAGAGCCCTTTTTGTGCATTTTGCGGCAATGGTGGAAGCCCTCCCTTGCCGAGCCCTTTGAGGATGGTGCGCGTCTCTTTRAGAAGGTGATGCGCGCGGTCGTGCTGACCCCTAGAARCCAGAGTCAAGGCTCTCGTAAGCATGTCCGAGGTGAGCAGCTCCATGCGCCGCTGCACAATGCTTGGGTGTGGTGGAATTTGCGGTGATGATGGCCGGGCGCTGTTCTTCGACTTGGAGTTCGCCGGCAACATGGTGATGGCGAGTAAGGATGGGCGTGAGGGATGGGTGAGGGTGCCGTCGCGAAGGATGTCCCCGTATGTAAGGTCAGCTTGAATCAGCGGAACCTCTTCGACGCTAAGAGAGCGCTGCTCGTCCGAGTCGAAAGGGCCTCCTAATGCTTCTAGACCGGAGACAATGCTCTCCCAAGGATCCTGAGGCAAGTGTTCTTGAGAGGTGTTGTCGGGCGCTATGACTAGCTGAACAAGGACATCTAAAACGAAGTCAGCAAGCTGGGCTTCCAASCAAGGGGGCAATGGACCCGTACCTCTCTTGTCTCCAAATCGGAGATCTCCCAGCGTGGCTTCAGCATCTTTCCCAGTGGCGCGCTTGGTGATCTGCAGTGCCCCTGAGATTTTGACAAACTTGGCTGGGGATCCTTCGGGTAGTCGCAATTTCAATTTCACATTCTGATGTGACGTTGTCTGCATGGCCCCGAGACAGCCTGCGACGCATTCCCGCAGCATCATCCAATCCTTGACATATGTGTAGGAAGCCTTGGTGCGGGTCGAAAGCTCAATCATGGTATCCGGCTTGTGGGTCAGGCCTAAGCCAAATGAATGTATGGCGACCCTGTACCAAGCAAGAGATTAGCCATCAAGGAAGGAAAATACCAAACTGCCAACGAATAGACGTAGGACAGAACAAGAATGGGTGATACGAACTTTGCAGCTTCCGCCCTTGACACGACAAAATCCACACTCTCGGCGTCAGAAGTTGAGGAATCACTGATCAGTAGGATTGTGGCGATGGGATTGTTGGCTTTGCGTTGCATGAGCAGATCCATTGCAACATTGGCACCCTCCACCACATCTGCACGCAGGCTCTTTTGACCAACGGGCCGGATGGAGTTGAGAATCCTGGTCCAGCCATTCCATGCTTTCGTGGTCATGCCCACAAGCGGTACGCCTCCACCACTGGATCCGAAAGTGACCAGGCCCATGCGGTCTCTTTCGCCAAGATTTTGCACCAGGAATTTRAGGGCATCACGCAGTAACGTAATTTTCAATCCTTGCATCGATGACGAAACAGGGATCACCACAACGATATCAAGTGGCACGTGTATGGAAGCAGGCATCCTCGCATCTGCCTGGGCCCTGCCCATGCCAGATGCCGTGTATTCCGTTGGAGCAGTGTTGATGGATTTAGGCCCGTATGACGAGTTGACCGAGGACACTCTCTTGGTCTTCGTTGTCCTGAAGTCGTCGTCATCCGTGCCCGAATTTTCCATCTCATACTCGTGATTGTCTCGCGGAACTTCAGGGGCATTCAGATCGAGGAGTGACCGTCTCCATTGCTCGACTTGCTGGCGACTCTGAAACTGCAGGTGGAATTGTTGAAGATCCTGTACGGACAGGCTAAGGGTCAGAACAGGCTCGTCTGGGCTGGAGTCCACGTGCTTCAGATGCTTTTTGATGAGAATGGAACCCTTCAGGGTGCAGCGGGTCAGTTTCCTCTTYGAGTTCCCTTCAGCGTACTGTGGGGGTGCCCCCTTTTTCTCTTTCACGCAGATGAGCATTTCCGCGAACAGGAAGCACTCTAGCTCTTGCCATGACTGTCGATCTTTGCCCACTCGAACGGTTCCAAAGAGACGCAGTTTGCCGAAGCTGTACGAGCATTAGAGATAGCAAACAAAACATCGGAAAACACCTACCGCGAGAAATCCAGGCCATGCCAATTGTCGACACGTACTCGTAGATCTTCGGTAATTTCTTCCAACACCTCTGGAGACTCTGTTTGCCAATCTGTCGATTGACTCTGGGCTGGGGATTTGGGGCGACTGTAGTTGTTGGGCTCTTGCTGTATTGGAGCCATGACAGGAGCGCCGCGAAGATCCGCTGGATCCGGCCTCCACTTGCCTTCTGGGACTTCAATGGTGACCAGGCAAGTCAAACTTTGCTGCTGTCTTGATCGCGTGAGGGTCGGATACTCGCTGCGAACGGTGACGGTCGGTGCAGGGATTGGGTTTTTGGTCATGCTTGCTCGGGGGCTGCTAAGTGCGGTCTCCATCGACTGAACGTCATAGTCATGCCTCCTCCCGCTAGGAGGGTGAGAGTCACCGTATCCATCAGAAGAATTAACGCCACCGGTGTTGGTGCTCCCGTTCCTGCTGTGATATTGTCTGTTAGGATTGCCATACTTCTCGATCCGTTCTCGCTGCTGTTCCCTCGCCTCCCGCTCTCTTGCTTCTCGCTCCCTCTCGCGCTGGACGTGGGCATCCTTGCTATCGTGCCCCTCGTCTGATCCTTTGCTGTTCGAACCATCCTGGCCATTCTGAGAATCCCACGGGACCGGAGTATTTCGTTGGCTACTTGCACTTTGCGGCTGCTGTTGTTGCTGTTGCTGTTGTTGATTTTCTCGATTATTGCTCATAGAGACAGATCGGACTATGCTGCTCAATTTCTCTGCTCGAATCAGCATGAAGAGAGCTGCAAGGCGATTGGCGAGGCTTACCCAGATCAAGCACATTGCCCCCTCTGCTGGTGTCTAGGCCTAAGGGTGCATTGCATGTGGGGCAGTACTGGGATTCAAATTCCTTGATGTATTCATAGAAACATGCCTCGTGCGACACGTGGCCGCAGGAAAATTGCAGGATTCTTTCACCTCGGAGAGTGTGCTCCAACGGCTCTTCACACACGGCGCATTCGCTACCAATGAAGGTCCTTTCCCGCCTGGTCCGCGAACGTTCAACTTCGAGCATGCCGGCCATGGGTCGACCAGATCGCCAGTTGAAGGATGTCGCTGTGCCGTTGCTATAGTAATTATTTGGGATCCGTTCCTTCTGCTGCGCTGCGATGCGACCGAGAAGCGTGGTCTTCCCTTTGGTCCCTTTSGTCCCTTTGGGTCGTTTTTGCTCCGGCGGAGAGAAGACGGGAAGATGTGGCTGGCCGGAGGGAGTGTGAGTACTCAGATTAGAGATTTGGCGATTGTAAGTCGGCCGTGCTGCACTTTGATGCGAAAGAGCTGTGGTGGCAGCGGGCCGATGGGTAAGACCTTGTGATGAATGACCTGCAATGCGATTGTCAATGGTGAGTCGGTCGCTTGCGCAAACATTCGTTTGTGAGGTCTCGGAACAGATGTGCGATGGCAAACAAGAGGGCGACRATGGATCTTGAGACAGGGTGGATACGTACTTCTGAGAAGGTTTCCAGGTGGCTTTTGGGAACCTTTGCGTGGAAGRAGGCCAAGTTCCTTRAGRTTGAGTGCTCTCTGCTCGTCGAGAGTGCCTTCCGGTTGCTTGGGATAGGCGGGGCGAACCTGTGGATGTTGAGGGCGGTCGGACGAAGACATGAAAGGAGTCAGACCGCTCTCGAACTCAGTGGATCCCACTCAGCGAAGTGCATCTGATCTGATCAGAAAGTAGTAAGGTCCGATGTGATTGACTGAAACTGATTATGGTCGCTGTAGTGTATTAAAAAAGGAGATCCCTATGTTCCGACAGCTCATCTGGGAGGCAGCGTGTTTGACTAAGGTGACAGAAATCCCCAGAATGGTCGCAACCTAGCCTGTTTGCTCGTTCAAGAGTTCAAGTACCACTGGGACAAGCTTTGGCTTTGCGTGGAGAGGCTGGGATAATCTGAGGGAYACACTCCCTAGCTTTGCCGCTACTGTCTTAAGAACAGCTAGACGGTAATCCGCTGGTGGGTCACCAAAAGTAAAGTGAAAGTACCGAACTACGCTGTCTTTGATTCTGTGCCGCTAAAATGACGAGGTTGCAGACAGCTGCAGACGGGCTGACTGTTCCAGCTGATCATAATCCCATTCTTATTATTAGTGGGCAAATCGCAGGGCAATATAAAAGCCGGTGAGAGAGCGTGCCATATCTCAGGTTACACGACCGCACGAACCTTGAAGCGAACCGATGGTAACGCAGAGAGCAGAAAGTTGAGCAGGCTTCCCTCTGAGCCAAGGATATATCCTCCTATCCATGCAGCGGTGCTAAATCTCATGGAGACTTCTACCCCGACCGCGGGGGCCCTGATTGGACCAGATCCCACAGCCTGCACCAAGGCCAAAGGCCTTCCTGATCCGACCGCAAGAGGCGACCTCAACGCGACATTATTATCATTTTAGTACGYCCTTATGTGAAGATCTGCAGAGGTATTATTTTGCTGCGAGGGGCATGACCATAAAGCGAGCCAARTGTGAACCGACACCARATTGTTTTTTCGAAATGAAGTTRACTTTACTACTCCCCCGTACCCACGTTCCTTCGCAAGATCTCGCCTCCAGGCTGCGARTAGCRACTCTGTCCTTCATATTATTRTTCGCAATCTTCTTTGCAAGGGAAATCTTTGACGGCTCCGGCTTCCGCTCGCCATGGTGGGTCCAACTAGAGGAGGTAGGTGCTCGGCAAGCCAACAGCGAGTCAGMAGTCCAGTTTGCCTGCTGCCATGCACATTGAATCCTCCATGAGCCAACACCCACCTCGTTTTGGGTGAAGTTTTCTTCTCTTGCCTGCRAAGGCAGAAAGCAGCAGATGCAGCTAAGCCAATCAAAACGTCAGAATATGGGTTCTCCGAGCTGGTACTGCTCCAAAAAGGCTGTGTGCCGCATTTAGGGTCTGCCACTTACATCATTGCCCCAGCTGTGCCAGAGTCATGCTTTCACTCTGTTGTTGCCATCCTCGCACCTCACACGTGATGGGTCCTTAACTTTCGTTATCTCAAGRTGCTTAAAGTCAAATCATAACAGCGTTTGCTGCCGCGTTGGTGCTTCTGCGGAACATTCTTCAAAGAAGACATCATGCAATCGGGGTGAGGCAATCCTGGCGCTGGCTACACGGGACGGGACGTCATGCAAGATCTGCCTCCTTGCCTCTAAGACTCGTGCGGGTGTGCCTGGAAAGGCAGCTTCGCCTTCAGGACTGACAAGTCTCCGTCCATGCTRCCGGTATCAATCTCTCCCAGATCCCTTGCAGCAGCTTAGTGAAGGAGAAWTCCAACATAAGTTGCCGTMTATCAAAGCTGCGCCACCATGGTGCTATTCGGAAGGCGAATCCAGCATGATGTCAGATTTGATAATCTTTGTTACAGTCCGATGCTCGGTCGCCGGGGGGTTTGCCATTTTGAGACAGCTCAGTGACTGTACTGCACAAGTACCTCCCCCGGGCCCACTCGGAGCCTGTGGGAGGCGGAGGCTTCCTGACTTTCACCTTAGGTCTGTTTGTCGAGCTGACTCAGGAGGKTGAGGAGGCGCGGGAGTTGGACGTCACAGGCTCAGAGCACGTGGCAGGGTCCGAGATGAGACCATACTTGCAAATGGTTCCCATTCTCGCCGATGTATCAGCYTGACCCTSGGGTTTCAGAGCCACGTGCATTAAAGGCARAGCCATGTGCGTCGTTCAAGCTACAACTTTCTCCGTCCCATCCTGCGCTCGAGAGCTGAGTGGACAATCTTCCAGATCTGCAGGATCGACACCAAGTGATCGCGTACGAAAAGCCAAAGCAATCGGGTAGCTTGCGCCACCAGGAACTAAAACACCATCTCTTTGTCGATCCCTTGCCCTCATGCCTCCATGAGTAATCAGTAATGAGGAACAAATTGATTCTCCGTTGCGTTGCCCATTTACAAAAGTTTGTGACCACGTGGAGTGCAGCTCAGAGGTAGCTACTAGCTTAACATGCTTTCACGAGGAATGTTCATTGCGCTTGTTTTGGGCCGGTAACTGATCTCCCATGAAGGAAGCGATGCCAAGCTGCCAACAATATGATGACACTGGAAATTCGAGTCTCTGTGAGCRAGATGGAACATCTTTTCAGTGGATGCTGTCGTTGCTGTCGTGGTGGGGGCCCTATGGTTCATTGGGTCAACCTACGCCCTGCAAGCCATACATGGRTATTGGAAAGTGAATTCGAAGGCTTGAGAAGTTTTTGATTAAGAACTGTRCAACAGTCAGTGATATATAAATTGCRATCAAGTGGAAGCTGTTCACTGGTGTACGTTCTCTGATTTGACAGCGTGCGATCAACAGCTCAATCAKAAGGCTCTTCAGGGGTTGGCGCCCCAGGATGGAATGCTTGGCGCTCTTTCCTACTTTGGAAATATGGGCTGACATTCTGCACCTATGTCTTCACTGTGTGGAAGTTAGTGACGAACGCCCATTATGGCGTGCTACTTGACGTATGGACGTGTCACGCTGTYCAGGCCGCTTCGAACGGCAGCACTACAGCCTCGCAGCTCTTCCAAAGTTTGGCAAAAGACTTCGTCTCCCTCAGCATTGACGAGCGCCCGCCACCTCTCCAACCGAGGATTCAGGAACCCTCCTCCTCGCTATAATCGCTTCGGTAAAGCTCAAAGGATACAAACATTRTGGTACAATAGTCCGGCATTTAGGTATGCTGCTGGTGGCGTTGGGCTGGGAGGGGGCTTCTTCTACTACACCAACCTCGAGACGGTGCCGGTTAGCGGAAGACGTCGGTTCAACTTTGTATCGCCAGAATTGGAAAAGTCGATATCAGAAGGAGGTTTCAATCAGATTCTACAACAGTATCGGGGGAGGATCTTGCCCCAAAGCCACCCAATGTCCCAGTCCGTGCAGCGGGTGATGAAACGACTTATCCCAGTCTCCGGGCTTGCCGACGAAAAGTGGGAGGTTCGAGTCATCGACGATCCTAATCAGAAGAACGCTTTTGTCATGCCCGGGGGCAAAGTCTTCGTTTTCAGCGGCATYCTCCCAGTCTGTGGCGACGACGACGGTCTGGCGGCTGTTCTTGGCCATGAGATATCCCACACTCTGGCCCATCATGTTGGCGAAAAGATCAGCAAGAGCTTCATACTGGGCGCCGCAGCACTAGCTCTCGCATTCTTCATCGACACTTCCGCTACGACTACCAATCTCCTTCTMACCTTTCTCCTAGAATTGCCCAACTCCAGGAAACAAGAATCGGAAGCCGACTACATAGGATTACAAATGATGGCTCAGGCTTGCTACAACCCGCAGGCTGCCGTTGGGCTCTGGCAACGAATGACCAAAGACGAAAGAGGTGCTCCCCCTCAATTCCTCTCGACGCATCCTGCGAGCAAGAACCGGGTCGAAGTCATCCAAAAMTGGRTACCAGAAGCCATGGATAGACAARMTCAGAGTGACTGCAGCGYCACCAGYGGYTACGCMGATCAATTCAGCCAGGCGTTCAAGCCGAAARRTTACCRAGAGGCGCCTGTGAAAAGGCGTGAAGATGACGATTACTTTTTTTGATCGTGTGCGGGGATTTTTCCCCGGAAGTCTGCACTGAGTAGAMTTGAGTGATGTTTCCATTTAGCGGCGGCGTCGGAGGGAGATAGCATTGAYCATACAGCGACATTCAATAGATTCCCCTCATCCCCAGACCAGGGAATGGATTGRTCTTCCCRTTATCTCTAACGTGAAATGAGAYARTCAYAATGAACACGTTCCACGATGACGGCACCTCATCAGAAACTTCGTTTTGTATATTTCTCSAAGGTCATCGTTCATGCATAATGACGGAGCTGTATAGCCCGATTAGGAGTAGTGTAAACAAACCAAAAAACTTGTTGCTACAGAGGATTTGCCCTCCCCCGATATCACYGTGTCGAGAAAAACACCCAGTCCTCATTTCTCCGCCAACATGGCCCTCCCAATCCCCCGCCTCCACCTCTTCGAAATCAATGATCAATCCTGGTTCGCCCCCGGCGCGCCCCTCCTCCCCCCTTTCTGACCATCGCTCTCCTCGGCCCCCATCCACTAACCATACATATCCAGGTTCCCACCCTCCCTCCGCTCCTACGTCCAAGCCGTGCTCACCCACCTCTGGAACCTGCGCCTCCCCTTCATCCAGCCCCAATCCCCCACCTTCCTCGTCTCGCAAACCCTGCAGCGGACACTCGGSACGCACCTCCAAGACTACACCTACGTGGACTTTTGCGCCGGAGCGGGGGGGCCCACGCCAGCGATCGAGGRGGAGGTGAATGGCTTGCTGAGGCGGATGGAGAAATCCAAACCCACTAAGTTGGACGGCGACGGACTGGCGAATGGCGGCACACATCATCGTGAGGAAAAGGAAGACGGCGTGGATTTCGTCCTCACGGATATCCACCCCCACCTCACCGCCTGGCGAGGCGCCAGCGCGCGGTCGTCGCATCTGAGATACGTGGCGAGGCCCGTGGATGCGGCGGATGCGCCGAGGGATCTGTTGGATTGGGTGGTGGAAGGCGAGACAACGGGAGGAGCAGGGAGAGGAGGAGCGGGCGGCGGCAGCAGCAGCAAAAAAAAGATATTCCGGCTCTTCAATCTGGCGTTTCACCATTTCGACGACGAGCTGGCACGGGAGATCATGGCCAATACGTTGGAGACGAGTGAGGGATTCGCCATCTTCGAGTTGCAGGGCCGGGATGTGGGGAATCTGGTGACGGTGCTGCTGATTGCACCGTTGCTGTGGTTGGGGAGTTGGTATTGGTTCTGGGGGCAATGGGGCCATTTGTTCTGGACCTATGTTGTTCCGGTGGTGCCGATCGTGACGGTGTATGATGGGCTGGTGAGCTGTCTGAGAACGAGGAGGGATCACGAAGTGCTGAAGTTGGTGAACGAGGCAGCGAAAGCAGGCGGTGGGCTGAATGGATGGAAGTTTGAGGCTGGAGGGGAGACGCATACTTGGCCGATTGGGAGCATGCAGTACCTGATCGGAGTGAAGGACTGATCGTACAGTATTTTCTCTTTCAGCGAAAATCTATCATACCGTACGTCTATGTACGATCCTCTCATCTATGTGCTCGCTATCATTATTCTAAGTTCTGTTGCTAGCCTCAGGCAGGACTTGGAGATCGACTTCCTTGTAATTCTAATGCAACTTCTGCAACGGATGCGGTCAGTCTACCTCTTCTGCGGGCAGTCCAAAGGCCTCCGGTATGCCATGGGTGTCTGTGGATCCGTTCGGCAACGAGTTTCCACTCGTTTTGGAGTGGCCATTCAGCTCGACATGACCATTCGTCGGCGGCTTTCTCCTTCTAAGTACCATCATCTCCAGACTAATGCCCGGTCCAAAAGCACAAGCGACCACGTTCTCCTTACCTTCGGAAGTCCTGAGCTTGTTCATCACAGCCATGATTGTCGCGCTCGAAGAGTTGCCGTAATTCATATAGATCTCGTAGCTCGCCTGCAGGTTGGCCTCGGTCAGTCCCACGGCCTGCTGAACACCAGTGATGATGGTCGAGCCACCAGGATGAAGGGCCCAATCAAAGTCCGCCGGTTTCCTCGGTCTGTCAGGCCCACAAAGACTTGGAATTGATGCCGTGAGTTCTTCAAAAGCTGGTGAGACAGCCGCCGAGGCCAAAGCAGGCACCTGAGTGGTGAGGATGACCTTCCAGCCCATTGGGTCCACATCGAAACCCAAGTCCTTCTCTGTGTCCTGCAGGATCTCATGCTTCCAACCCAGGATGTCGAAGACAGGGCTGCTCCCAATGTCGTGCCCGACATTATTACTCAATACACAAGCCGATGCGCAGTCACTGAATAGGCAGACGCCTATCCGTACAGCTTGATCTTTATCAACAGATTCCAACTCGGATCGGACAAGTAAGGTCGATATCTCGCAAGCTACCACCAGCACCCTCGCAGGTTTCTTCCTGTAGGATGATCCCAATGCCAGGTTTGACGCTGTCCGTATCGCAGCGAGCCCTCCTGAGCAGCCAATGCCGTGCAGCAGGACCCTCTCGACACTGCTTCGTATGCCCAACTCCTTTCTCACAAAATGGTCAAAGCCAGGATTCGCAGAATTAGTACAGGTCGTGGATACAATATGTGTGATTTCATTTGAACTGCCTCCCCATTCATCTATAGCCTTCTTGCATGCGTTAACGGATAATGTTACACCTTCGTCATGAAAATGATCGTTGAGTTGCTTGATGGTGGGCGGTTCCGGTTGATTAATGAGGGGATGGTCGACGTAGCCGACAGAAGCACGGGTTTCTATGCCTGTAAAACGATTGATAGAGAGGACCTTTGACAWTCTTGGAGTCTAGTCAGCATGCAATGGCTCGTAATATTCCCACAATGGGCGCTGGATGCTCACGCCGGGGAAGGTTGGTAGAAACGGTTGGCCAGCGTCTCGAGGGCTTCCGGTCCATGTCTGTGGGGTGGGTAATCGACGCCAAAGCCAAGGATACTCAAGTTCAGGTCATCTTCGAAATGATCGTGTGCGGTCGCTCCATTGGGCGCAGTGGGATGCATTCTCGTAACGACAGATCATGCGCGAGATTAGGTGGGCGGGTAGCAGAGCGATTGACGAGGTCTGAAGCTGCTCAGACCCAAAATTAAAGCGTCCATCATTAAAAAATGCCACCCAGTTACTTCTAGTAGTCTTGATAGACAAAGAAATTGTTGAGGCTTGAGCGAATCCAGCCTAGATGACGTCGGGACAGTGACGTTCGTAAGCTCACTGGGGATCTCTTCATAGGCGGACCGCCTTAGCTGCATCCTTTTGTGCGCGCCCTAACGCCCGCTTAGATCTGTCAAGATAAGCTCAAAACCCTGCAGCGAGACAGTTATCTAGGCACCCATGGCAGCATGCTTCCGAGTGCGAGTACGAAGTCTCAAGGTTATTGATTTCGAGACATGCGTAGACGTGCGACAACATGCTGTACACCCTGGCGGCGACCTTGTCGATGGTTCTAGTCTGTTGGCTGCTTCAAGGTCAAAGGTCTCCGATACGTCGCCATGGAAAGCCACTGCCGTCCGTCATTTCTCCCACAATAGGGGTATCTAGATCTAGATAATTAAGAAATTCGTACAGGAGACCGCCAGGTACCCTACCATTCGCTGGAAACGGCWTATGGTTCTTGCAAGCTAGACATAAGCTCCTCAAATGGTTCTCGGAATGCGAGAGAAAGACCGGGTTCGCAACCTACGAGATAGCTGTGCCTTCCTTGCCACCAGCTATTGTCATCAACGATCCGAGGAATGTCGAACATGTTCTTAAGAATAACGACATATTCATCAAAGGAGGTTTCTTCCGCCTTCGCTCCTGGGACCTTTTCGGTACGTGAAGTTTTCTTCAACAAGGTAGGGGCGCAGTCCCTTTGAGAGACCTGATTCTCATCGCGAAAATCTGCAGGCAACGGTATCATCAATGCAGATGGGGAGCTGTGGAAGGTACAGCGCAAGGCTGGTCTGAGGTTCTTTAGCAATACCCACTTAAAGACCTTTATCAATGATGTCTTGCCACCGCTTCTCGACCAGACCAGCGCAGATCTTGATTTGGCCGCCGAGTGTGAGGAAGTAGTGGACCTCCAGACATGTCTGCTCGAGCTCACGACACGATTTATGGGTAATGTCGCCTACGATGTATGGACTGCTCCTTCAGACACATTCTCGGATATCAATAACGTGTCTTCAGATGGACATGCCAGCATCTCTCCCCTTTTCAAAGGCTTTCGATTTCGCTTCGGGAGCCGTCGGCGATCGATTTCAGAATCCGTTCTGGAGGATCAAAGAGTTTGTGTGGGGTGCACCGCTACGCCGCGCAGTCTTAGAAGTCAAGAGGTTTGGTGATGGTATTGTCTCCAGCGCTCAATCGAAACGACTCAACAGCAACGTGCACCGTCAAGAACAGAACGGTGACAGTGTGGCTGCGGTCAACGGCAACTTGATTGACTCCTTGCTGGATCACATCAGCGATCATCGTGTCGTATCTGATGCCGCCATGAATTATTTGTCTGCCGGTATGAAATGCAATCTGACCCATCTCAGGATCCGTTGCTGAACCTTGGCCAGGGAGAGATACCACTGCCCAGTCATTGACGTGGACGTTTTATCTGTTGATGCGCCATCCACATGTTCAGCAACGTGTTCGAGGAGAAATCCAGACCAAAGTACCAATGACGAGAGGGACGCCCTCCCTGGGATTCGATCACCTGCAGCAAACTCCATTCCCTTATACTATGGCAGTCTTCAACGAAAGCTTACGCCTTTTCCCGCCCGTGCCTGTCGAGCTCAAAGAATGTACGGCCTCAACAACCTTTCCGGATGGCACTTGGCTACCAAGGGGCTCCGTAGTACTGTGGGTCCCCTGGTCAATGGGACGCTCAAAGCAGATCTGGGGTGAGGATGCCGATGACTTTCGACCCGAACGTTGGCTCGTGGAGGAGGGCGAAGGTCGGACATCTTTTTTATCTAAATCAGCATACGAGTTCCCTGTCTTCAACGGAGGGCCAAGGTCCTGTCTTGGTAAGAAGATGGCGGAACTGCTTGCTCTTGATGTCCTCGCAACATTAGTGTGGCGATTCGACTTTCAGGAGGTCCTTGTGGATGGGACATCTGTGGAGAGACTAAGTCAAAATAGTCTGACTCTACCCATGCAAGACGGTTTGCCGTGCCAGGTCGTGAGAAGATCGAAACGTGAGGCATAGGAGGCATCAGTCGGATCTCGAAGCCGGGGGAATTCCCAATGATTTCGTCATCGAGTGGTGGTGATACCCGTTGTTGCAATTTGCACAAATAGTCTAATTTATCTAGCCCGAATTCGCGCCTTTCTCTTCTTTCCATATCCAGAAGGAACGTTCGGTCTCAATCAACAGCTCCTTCATGTCATGTTCAAGCATTTGAGATACTATGGACAATTCTTGATCATCTGTATACTTACTGCRTTAGAATCGTTAAGATCCTCAAAGACGTTTTCCGCAATGCCAAAAGCAAACGGCGTACCCACGGCTACTGGCAGCGTCAGCCTTGATACCAAACTTTCGCAAATGAAACATGATATCTATTCGACACTGATAGGGGAGACCAAGACACAGTTGAAATCGCTGGACACGCAGCTTAAAGATAGTCTGGATGGACAGATCAAGAAGGCTGTCAACGAGCAACAGGACTCACAGGACAGAGTCTCCCAGGTGATGTCCAAGGTCAAGTCCGCCATACAGACATCAGAAGCACACACGAAGTCAGAACTCACAGCTCAGATCACGCGGACTGTCCAATCAGAGGTCGCAAAAGCCATGACATTGTTCAAGGAATCGCAACCTGAAGCCAACTCCTTGGAGCCGGCTGCCCCAGCTCCGGATCTTGCTTTACATGAGGATGACCATCAGCGAGTCGGGATCATCGAGGAACAGTTACACAACTTGACAGAGATCGTTATGGGAAGTCTGACAGTCATAGACAATATTCTCTTGAGCTGGGGCAAGCAGCTAGACTCTGAAATGGAAGCGAAGAGACACGCGTTCGAAGAAGAATGGCGCGAGCAGATCGATTTCACTCAACAGGCGCTCACAGTGCAAGTCGACAACCTTACAGACACACATTCAAGGCTGCAGGAACTGTCTACGATCGTCGCCAGAATGAGACAAGGGACACTACTTGAGACTACCGACTTGACAGATTACAGAGATGAGCCGCCTGAGGATGTCTGGCCAGGCTTGGCCGATACACCTGCTCGGGCACTGGAGCAAACCAATGTTGAAGAGGCGAACACCAGTATCATCGACCTTGACAGTGACTCAGGGTCAGAGAAACATACTAAGAAGCACGGAGAAGGTGGTGATCTACCACAAAGTCTTACCGGTTGGTATGCCGGACCCTCACAGCCTACCTCTGGAAACGATGAATTGCATGTGGATGTCGCCAGAAGGAACAATCACCATCACCTAGACACTAGGCCTGCACAGATCAAGCCACCCTCAGCACCCGCTGCCATCAGGGACGAACCTCACGTGGCTACGGCCAATCATGACAGACATCATGATCCGGTAAGCGGCTTCAAACAATCATATCCCAGTCTTCGAGGACGATATACTAAAGTCGATCCTGAAGGCATCTGTCTGAGAGGCTAGAGGGTCGCTTTTGACTCTYTAAGAACATTTGATATCGCCAAGCTTTCTCACGGCCCAGATATACTGTTTATTGAGCCCGCCTGTTGGCTTTACTGTCTGCAACCTGCGACTCTTGTTTGATTTCAAGTACCATCTCATTCTAATCAAGGCTATGTTCTTTTCGGACAATGAAGCTTCAGTGATGTGATAAACATCTTGAGCGGTTCAACGATATGGTATATGGCAGCATCCAGGGGCCATTGACGTGTCATACCAAGACTTCAAGCGAAGAAGGGTCCTTGTCAGGGTACAAGCTTGAAGAGAGGGTTGCTAAGGCTGTGGTTGAACCAACCTTCGACGCACTTGCACCTCAGGGGACCTTGAAAGGGCGAGGCAGCACGAGGAAGTCGAACTTACATGTTCAGGGGCACTTGGGTAAATCACGTCAGGAACGTTGTGTACGAGAAGGTCCAGGCTTGTCAAAGTTCTCGAGCGATGCGTGGTCATAATTGATCTATCCTAATGAATGGCTTTTCTAAACTTGCATCCTTTTCCGTACTTTGCAAAAGATAATTTGAAGGTCTGCGAGGTTCGAAACAAGTGTGGATCTTGGTGGAGCTCCAATTTCCCCTTTTCACCGTGCGCTAGAAAAATATCCCGATCTCTCCCGGAAAATTATGAAGATTGCAGAGGTTTTACTAGATCCACTTGCATATCACATATAAATGATTCGAGCATGATCCCCCCTTGGATCGAGTCTCGGCCGCAATTACTTGTATAAATGGTTCCCTGTTGGAGAAAGCTATCCTCTGACCGATCATCTCAAGCAAGCATCTGAGTCACCAAGTCACCATCGACATACCTCGAACTCATCATCCAGATCTCCCTATACACCCACTCCTACCCTAGCCACAATGTCCGCCCCTCCAAACTTCGTCTTCACCTACCTGCCTGCCGCCATCAAGCCCGCCGCCCTCAACGAAGACAAGACCACCCCAACATTCTACGACCAATCCACCGCGTTCCTCCAATCAGCCCGCAACGCATTCGTCACGCCCAAGCTCACGCCCGAGGAGAGCCAGATRGCAACCTTGGAGCAGACGAGGGCGCAGATGCAGCAGCATGCTGGCTTCAAAGCGAAAGCGGGCATGGGGAACGATGACGCGGAGAGGGAACGGATCGGGACGGTCGAGAGGGCGATTACTGAGCTGAGGCAATAGGGTTTCGGCTTGCATTTCTTTGATGTTTTGTCGGGAAGTGGGTTTGTGCTTGCGTGTGATGGAGAGAGGGGGAATTTGGACAAGTGCAATAGAGTCAACAGCGAAAGCAGACTTCTCATTACGCTACCAAGATTTCTTTACCATACGCATTTTGTTCTTGCGCCAGTGTCCACTATTAAATGAAGTTGAAATGGTGGTCTAAATTGCACTTTACTCTTCGGTCGCTGCGGGTCTTGCTCACGTTCGATGTTGCAAAGCCAGAGCATCTGGGGATATACTCCCGTATCTCTGTACGTTGCAAGGTGGGAAGGGGGGCTCCGAATGTAGAGGTGGAAGCCGTCATTGGCACTATTGTGTAATCTGTTGGCATATTCTTGAAACCTCACTTGATAGTTGTCAATCATATTGGAGTAAAATGTGCAGAGATTTGCGTATGGCTTTTACATTCTCGTCGGTGACGAGTGAAGGAACGAAACAGGGGTGCCCGTAGAACCCCTGAAGTCTAGGGGCCCCCGCGCGGAAGCGAGCCGCGGCAAGACGCGGGTCCGCGAAAAGTTTCAAAAGTCAATAATATATTGATCTTTATGTTGCCTTAAGGCAACTGAGTGTGTTCGCCTTCTGACCCTGCTGTTCACAACCAACATGTCTCTCTCAATACCAGGCGCGCCAAACGCTGGCCTATTCAAACAAGGATACCAGAAGTAAACGAACCCTCTCAAACATCGACGACGATTAAACCATAGCTAACACCTTCAAAACAGCTACGAAGCCGAAGACGGTGCAGTGATCCGCAACATCGAAGCATGTCGCGCCATAGCTCAGACCGTGCAAACCTCGCTGGGGCCCTACGGCCGCAACAAAATCGTCATCAACCACCTCCAGAAAATGATCCTCACCTCCGACGCGGCCTCGATCCTCAAGGAACTCGACGTCGTCCACCCGGCCGCCAAGCTCATCGTGATGGCCAGCCAGCAGCAGGAAGCGGAGATCGGCGATGCCACCAAC
>MSTJ01000190.1:0-45723 GCA_001956345.1 Ramalina peruviana | reverse complement strand
AGACGTGTGGATTCCCTATAATCACCATCCCTGCCTTTCCTCCCCGCGATGCGGCCGGTCTATTGGTGGGTTTCGTTTCGTGTTGTATGCATGGTACGTACCTTGATTGAGATAACAATAATAATAACAACAATAAAGTTATGATTTGGAAATAAATTTTTTGGGCGCCTCGAAGCATCATCTGCAGTGCGCGTGGAATATTTCATAAATCCCATGGCTCTCACGGAGCGAGCTGAAGAGCCGTGTGGGATCACTCAAACACGAACCAGCTATTTGCTTAGATTTGGGATTCAAAAGAACAAGCAACAAACCATCTTCCATCCTTTCAACCGATCCGCCGGGGCTTGCCATTTCTTTCGTCCGGGACTTCGTTGAATGATAGCGCTGGGTACGTCTTAGCAATTCGCCATCCGTTCGAGGGGTTATTTCCTCGATCGATTATGGCGGTGGGTGACTCTCCTTTCGTTTTGTATCGCTGACAATTAGGACGGTATTGGCACTTGACGAACGYTTGACTCAGTTTTCTGGATATAAATCTCATGTGTTAATGCCTACGAGCATGTATGAATGGAATCTGATACTAGCATTGCCAAATTATGTTCCCTTTGCCTATGCCCCTGATTGCCATCCCTTGTTTGACCCCCTCTCTTTCTTTCCCTTTTGCGCGACTCGCCATTCAAGCTCTCCAATCTACCCGGTCTCTGGTCCTGCTATCCTGAGCTTACCTCACAATCTCGAGACTCACCCTCATAAGACTGTTTCGATTTCTCGCGTTGCTGGCAGATGGCATGCTTTGTCCAAGCAGCTCCTACCCAATCGCCCGCTGATGCAGAAGCTTCTACTTTCCAAGCTTACGCTTCTGACCTCCGGGCGCTTTCCGCTTGTTGCCGTCGTGGCCAGCACCGCTTCCGCTGCCTCCCCATACCGGCTCCCCCGTTGGAACGCTCCAGCTATCACTGCCTTTGCCGTTGGCCGGCTTCTTCCTTGCAGCCGGTACGGATGCTTGCGCGTCTCCCCCACGAAGCGTTGTGTTGTTCTCCTTGACGATGATATTGGTCCCTGGGTTGTTCGTGCTGTCCTTTGTTGCATTCGCTTCTAATTCTTCAGCAGCGGTGCCTACCTCTTTGGTAGTCGCAATATTCTCACTAAAAGTTGTGTTGTTCCCCTTGATAGCCGCGTCGTTCTCCTTGAGGGCGCTGTCCTTCTCCTTGATCGCTGCATCATTTTCCTTTGCGTCGTTCTCATTGATGGCCATGCCCTTCCCTTTGATCGTTACTGCGTTCTCCTTGAGGTCGTTCTGATTAGTCGTGTTGTGGTTTTCTCCATCGACCGTTTCAAAGTCGGGAATAGTCGCATTGCTGTCTGGGCTGGAATTGGGCGTAAACTTCAAGTCAGCAAGCGCAGACGCTGCTTCTTGCATCTCAGCATGCTCAGCCAGACGCTTATTCAGCATCTCCTGGACCTCGTCTTGAAATTGTATCTGCATCGCTTGCAAGAAAACGCCATCCGCCATCTCTTGCAAAGACATCCCCTCCCCGATCTCCCTGGTCTGCCTCCAGGCATACCTTGGGGGTGACTTAGAATCCACGCGATAGATTTCATGAGTGTCGTCATGGAGCTGCTTCGTCTGCTCGAGCACGTGCGACTTGATCTGAGCCTTTGCAGTATCCATATCGATTGCACCCCAAGGACCATCTTTGGGGATAAAGTCATAGACCCTAAGGACATCCCCAGGCTGCTCGAAGGCGTGCTTGCCCAATGCTGTCTTGGTCGCCTCGAATACCCACTCATGCTCTTCAAGGCCGTCCCTTTTTTGCCCTTTAGAGAGATATCCAGATTTCGGCAGTCCACTCCCAGGGTCTTTTCCAGCCTCGGTGCTTTCAGCCGCAGGTTCAGGGCTATCGGCCGTTGTTGCTGCGTCATTTGCCTTCGACTTCTTCTTCTTCTTCCTGCTTTTCTTCTTACTCTTAGCCTTCGAGTCGGCACCCGTTTGAACTTCCTGT
Organism: Ramalina peruviana; assembly: GCA_001956345.1. Taxonomy (NCBI): domain Eukaryota; kingdom Fungi; phylum Ascomycota; class Lecanoromycetes; order Lecanorales; family Ramalinaceae; genus Ramalina; species Ramalina peruviana. The sequence goes on along the minus strand of MSTJ01000190.1, from coordinate 43,720 downwards.
GAGGCCTCTTTTGTGGTGTTTCCAATGACCCCTGTGGTGTCAGCTACCGTTGCCCCTTGACGGGCCTTGGCATGCCGCRGACGCAGAAATTCTTTTGTCTTTTCTGACAGTCTGGAAGGAAGCTTCCCCAGTTCTTGAGGGTGAGTTGCGGCACCAAATTCTGGGCGCCGAAGGAAATCCCTTATGGATTGCGTGAACACTCCTACAGCACCCTCAAGCCCTGCAGTTTTGAGGGAAGTAGAAATCTTCTCGCGTACGATATCCTTATACCCCTCTCTCCCACTCTTCCACAGGTCAAGCAATCGCAGAGCTGTGGCATGCCACGCTAATTGTGTGTTCATGTCGTTGACAGATGCCAAGTCATTGCCGTGTTCAATCGGTATAGGCTTCTTCAGGAAATCTTCAGCTTCCCCGCCTACCTTGTGAAGACGAACAGTGAAGTTTCCGAAATCTGCTTGGCTTTCTTGCGTGGCGAAATATTCTTGACTCAAATCATTCAGCGCTTGCTTGATACTCGGTAAGGTGCATCTGAGTTCTTGCTTTAGGAATTGATCGTACACCATCGATTGCGGGAGATCTTCAATCAACGACTCGGCCTCTGAAACCCAGCTGACCATCCATAAAAATAGATTCATGACGCCGTGATCTAGCCCAGGCGAACTCGAAGATAGGAGCTTAGCCGTTTTGAGGGTCACTTGAGGCTGGTCACGAAATTGGTACGTGACGCACTTTAGGATGGTCTTTGCTTTGAAAAAGCGTTCCTGCAAAGGGAATAACTTCGAATCTGGCAGGACTTCGCCCACAGGGGCACTCTCGACGGGAGAGTCCGACACATTGACTGATGGCGTAATCGGCTGCTCTTTCATCTTGTCCTTGCTGCTCCGATCATCCCTAGCAGGAGGATCCTTCACTATCTCTTGCCAAACACTTTCTCCGAGCTCTGCCAACCGCTGGCCCATTGATGGTGTCGGAAGGCCGGCAATTATCCTGTATTGTCCTCCGCACGTGTCAACTATTGGAGGCTTATTCGTGCCATCCGGCTTTTCAATAGACGTGGAAGAAGAATGCTGCTCCGTGCGCTTTACTGAGGTCGGAGCTTGCGGCACCGGCAGTATTAGTTCTGTGACGAGGTTGCTCTGTAACAAAAGATGGATTAGTTCGCCGTGAATGTCAAACCGGAGGAGGCTGAAGTGCAAGACGACTTACCGTTGCCTTGGGATATTCCACCTTCGTAAAATCTGGAGTCTTTGGCGGTGAGGCCTGCTTTATCGACTGTTCTTGGCTCTTCGCGGTTTTGCTAGATTCGGAGACATTCCTCCTTGTCGGCGTAGAAGGCTTCGACTGTTTCTTCTTGTGTGTCGAGATGGGCTCCATTGGTAGGGTGACCTCGTTGTCTTTGATGTGAGATCCTGCTGAGCGCTCCTCTTGAGGAGTAACCGGAGTATCCTCTCCGCTTTTGTGTGGGACGTCGTGCCTGTGAGGCGTCAAATCATTTTCCACCACGCCATCATGATCAACTTTGTTAACGACAGCTTCGTCCCCACGGGTATCTGATGGTTTTTCCGATTTATTTTGCAATGTCAGTGGAATTTCCTTGCGCTTGGCCGCCGACGAGGGCTCTGAGCGCGCTCGTGAGTGGCCAATATCCTGTTCGCGCTTTTCCTCTAGGAATGCAGAGGTTGGGACCGGTTTTTGACCTTCCAATACATTATCTTGTGAAGGCGGGTTTGAGAATGCGGTATTTTCATCTGGAGGATGGCTTGTCGGAGAGTAAATAGGAGGTCGTCCTACAGAGCTGATATTTTCCTCTTGTGTTGCYTTCGATGGTTTGGTGGCGTCTGCTCCTATGGCTTCCGCATCTGTTTTCTGCGTTGGATTAGTTTTACTTGGCGGCTGAGGCGTCGACTGCTCCTTCGTAGGCGACGAGGAGCTCTCCCCAGAAACAGGAAGAATTGAGCCCTGTTTGTCCGTGGATATTTGAAGGCGCTTGAAATTTCGCGGGGAGTGGGCGGTCTTCAAGTCCTCGTCTTGCTTGTTTGGGCCTTCGGGCTTGACTTCAGACACTGGTACTTCAACTAATTCTGTTTTAGAGGAATTGAGTTCGGGTGCCTTTGTGGGCGACTGTATTTCAGGCGTCTTTGCTTCAGATGTGTGGACTTCAGACATTTTGACTTCAGCAGCCTCGAATTCTGATTCAATGGCCTTAGGCGCCGTTGGTTCTGACTTTTGATTATCTGAGCCCTTCACCTGCCGTGCCGTGACTTGTGCGAATGAGTTGGCGATTGATCCTTGCTTGTGTGGGAGCGGTGCATCGCTTTCCGGAAGGACACGAGCACTGTCCGAACCGATGGGATACTCTGCTTGCTTCTTCGTGTTGTTGATCTGCGCACGTCCAGAATCCTGCGATAGCGAATCATTCAGCTTCTTCTCGCCGTTTTCCGAATTTACATCAAGAGCTGGCTGGGTCACGCTCGGTGCTTTCTTGGGGCTCAAGAGCGGAGGAAAGTCTTCGGAAGTCGGGACGACATCGTGTTCAGGAACAATAGGAGATTCTGCCTTCGCTGAAGAGCCGGTCTTAACTGAGGGCTTGCCACCTGCCGACTGTTTCTTCCTATGTTGCGCACTGGGCTTCCTCGGCGCTGGCTGCTTGCTCTCTGTAGAAGTGAGACCAGCCTGGTTCTCTTGGAGCGGCGTCTGTACGGGCTTGATCTTTCTACCAGGCTCAGGACTCTCTTTGGGATTCTTTGCGGCGAATTCTTTCCTAGGGTCGTCTGCCCCATCTCCCAACTTGTTCGATCGGGGCTGCTCTCTCGTTGGAGACTGCTTTGCTTTCGGCTGCACTGGAGGCTTCTCATTATGTATTGGACCACTATTTTCCGGACCTTTTTGCGGTGTATCGGATTTTTGCATTTGATGCTGACGATAATAATGTTGGCGAGGTGCTTGAGCGGGCTCCATTCTGGCATGTTCTCCGAATCGCTTTTTGAACTCATCCCTCGCCTTTAAAGCGAGATCTCTTTGATCACGGTCCCGAAATCTGGATATGGAGAGACGTGTTAATTGCTTTCTTCACAGACCTGGAGGATCATTCGCAAGCTTGCAAAGGTTGCCCGGTGCCTACAGGTATAAGAAATCAGGTGACTTACGTTGCCCAACCGAACTTGAAATCCTCTTTTTCCCTCACAGCACTGATATCAACGAATCCTTGATGTCCCTTGAAGAATTGGGTGAGCTCAACTGACGAAGCCCATTCAGGCAAGCCTCCCAGCCAAACCTGGCACGCCCAATCTCGAGCAAAGCTAGCGTGCCTTGGGCTGGAGTTAGGCATTTGAGCCAGAGGCTTTCGATCATTGCTTGCCCAAGAAGGGTGGAAGGAGGGCTGAGGATTTGTAAATCGTGGATCGTGTATTTCCCTTGGGGGTGGAATGCGAGCAATGGGGTCATGTAGCTGTCTGGCAGGCCGGTACTCATTAGAATCTAGGGCAGCGGGAGGGTACCTCATTGGTTGCCCTATTTGGGTTGACTCGAAAGGATTCGACACAAATCGGGGCTTGAGTGGTGGTGTATTGAACTCTCTAGCCCCATTCGACCCCCCTGGCAATGCATTACGACGGCGCTGCTCTGCGTCACGAAAATTGGCTCGATCACGATTGAGATGGTCTAGCTGAAAACCGCCAGGTCCAAAGGAGCTCGTTCGGCTGGGTCGTCGATCAACAAGCGGCACATATTCTCGGGGTGGTCGCTCTTCCGTCAGGGGACGGGGTAGATATGGCACCCACTGGGACTTCATCGTGTCTTCAACATCAGCCCTGGCGTCGTCCGAGGTTTCCTTGTATGGATTCCTGACGCCCCGATCTATTTGGCTCGAATGGGCAGGAAAATCGCGCTCTCGGGCAGAAGTAGGCACACGCTGATAGGCAAATGGACCAGGTTTGCCTTCGGCATACTTGGTGATAAAGTTCTCCGTCATGCCAACTTGGGGGCTCCATGCTGTTGGTGTAGGATCGCTGTGATAATCCTTCCTCGTGCCCTTGAAATGCTCCACACTGCCGGCTGGGTTCGTGGTCCTGGGCGTGTTGCGACCGATGGCAAAGTAATGGCGAGACGGGCGTGGGTTCTCAGCGGTATATATGACGGGCACCTGACCAGATACAATATGTGGCGCGTAGAGACCGGGGCCAAGATGTGTGTGTTCGGCATTAGGGCGAGACGCTGGTTGCTGCGCACGCGCAGAAGGTAGGGACCTTGCAGATTGCGGCACATGCTGGGGGTGGTGGGCAGAAGTAGAGATATGCAAGCTCGGAACCTGATTGGGACCTCGACTCTCTGCCAACTGCACATGTTGTTGTGGGGGCATTGCAGACTGAACGCTGTGTGGCCTTGGGATCTGATTTGCGTGTTGTGATCCACCAAGAGCAGTGCTATGGCTTGTATGCCCGATCTTGGAGGAGGGATGCAGATTCTGCGACGTCTCTACACATGATTGATTCAGTATCGAGTGCTTGGGACAGGGGAAACATTTCCACCGACCTGCTTTCTCCTTGATGTGAGCAATCCTCCAGAAGCAGGCCTCCAGGAAGGCAGGGCCAAATTCCTCGAAGTCTTCTTGCACGAAYAAGTCCTTTGGTTGATGACAGTCATCAAACAAGTTGTAGGCCTCTTGATTGATCTTAATCCATGACTCTGCAAAGGCCGTCACTTCGCTCTCACGCGCCTTCTCTTCTTCTTGGTTTTCCTGCACAATGAGGCAAAGCACCTCGTAGAGGAACTGTGGCTGGTAGAATGTGAGGTCGAACTCATCGAAAAAGTTAAGAGGACTATCATTTGGTTTCACATCCGGGGTCGTGAGAGCCTTGCAGGCTCCGGGGTATTGAGAGCGGAGGGATTGAATCATCTCATCACGGGCTTCTAGATAGTCGGATCGTATCTGAATTGGCATGTTCTCAAACGCGCTTCGAGCAGGCCTGCGGCCAAAGTTCGTAGAGAAGTGGGCGTGCCTCTTGCCATGAGGAGCAGGTTTGTATTCATCGAGATGGAACAAATATGGTAGAAGCACTGGCTTCTCATCCATTTTGCGCTCCCTCATCAGCTAAAGCCAGGCCAATAAGGGGAGCCAATGGGTTGAGAAAGGATGGAGAGAGTAGGATAGTTCTTATAAAACGCTGAGAGCAATAAGCAATCGACAGAGCAATACGGATTTTGATTGCTCAATGGCGGGAGAATAAAGATGGAAGAGCTCGGAAAGTGTCAAGATGGCAATCGCAATTGCCACCATGGAAAGTGGGTGTTCCTTCCTGATGCAGTGAATTGGGATGGATACCACCAGATACTGCGACACCAAAGGAAAATTGTTGCAACTGCATCACATGCGAAACCATTGACCGGAAATACCTCCCGATGATTGTTTGCCCTTGTCCACACTCAACCGCGTGACCCGGGCTGCTGTCATCGTTTGGTGATGACACAACGCGTCCCTACTCACGTGGCGGGAGCGCAGACTTATCGTTGGCATCTGCCCTGAAGAAGCACCTATTTAAAGACTCGCTATCGCCAGTGATGATATGAGTCTGAGAGAGTCAAAGCTGCACTACACCTTGATTTGGAGAAGAGTGAGTGGGGATCCCTATGCCCGATGTGCAACGACGCACTCCCTCATTGCTCTGCACCAATTGAGCGGACAACATCACGAAACATCGTCGGAGAGCTTTTGGCAGATTCGAATGCTGCTGAATCGCTCAAGAGATGCAAATAGCTTACCCTGGGCACTTCACTGTCGAAGGCCGGCTTCAACATTGCTTGGGTAATTGCCCAATCATTCTCGTGATCTGACCTTCATTATCTCCAACCACTAGGAATACGATTAGCGACTTAATTTTCCACAACATAATAACGCAGCTACTCACCAGCCCTGCCATTGTTCCAATCGACCGTCTGTCCCCGTAGTCAGCCATCAAGGCCATCAAAACGCTGAAAGTGTGATGCTTACCACTGGCCATTTGAACCTCGAGCTGTCCTCACTGAGCCGCCGGATGGCATCCTTCTCATTCTTCGCACCCTGGACCAGCATCTCCGCAGCCTCTACCGGCCCCTTGCCGCCCGCTTCTGACCCCACATATTCGATCAAGTTGCGCAGCTGGTCGCCTGTTGGAGGGTCCTCCGTCACGTTCAGTTCGAACTGCGATCTCTGTATCTTGTTCTGGTGGCTATGATCGGCGGCTTGGTCTTCGGTGGCCGTCTCGGTAGCTTCAGCCGACAGTCGTTTGAGCAAAGAGTTGACGCGGACCGAAGAGACGACGGTGGGGCGGTGGAAGAGGGTTACCTGTGGGGTGTCGCACATATCAGCAACTTGGAATTGACCAATGAATATAGTAGACAATTGTTAAACAAGCCGTCACGAGAGCATCAGATAGCAAAGGCGCAAAGACGTACGACGTCGAGTGTTTTGTGCTATTCCAGACAATCGGCCTGTCAGCGGATCCATCATGGTATTGGCAAGCACCAATTGAGCACGTACGAATCTGAACATGATAACGAGATCGAGGTACAGTCGCAATCAGGGCAACTATTCAGTTCGATGACAGAATGGACGTCGGTATGGTATTTGATGTCTAAATTCATGCCGAGAGGTTCGCCCGGCCCGACCAATCTTCCAGCGCCAGCAATGCGCCAGTCACTTTCTGAATTCAGGCATAAAGTCTGTTATGATTGGGGCCTCAACYTCCTACCAATATCGAAATGGTATTTGGAACATTGGCGAGGGTCTTCCAAAGAGTCTGATTGTGTGATCGCTGTAGGCCGGGTGTCATGCTCTCATAAAGGATTGTCTATATATCAACTCCGCCTACTCCAGTCATTTCGCAGATACCCGCCCATCTAGCCATTTCTCCAAGTCGTTGATTTCCTCTGGGTCTGCACTATGGGCCAAGCCCTTATAGGTCCTGAAGTCGACCTTCCAGCCCAGTTCCCCAAGCACCTTGGCCGTATCCTTGCCCCATTGATATTGSACCAACGGGTCTGAATCGCCATGGCCCATGAAAATGGGTGTCTCCATGTTGGCCTGATCCTTTGTGGCATACTCCTTGATCTTGTCATGCAGTAGCAAATACGATGACAAGCCGAAAATGCCGCCCAGCTTCTGTGACGACGCGATCCCAGTAAAGAGCGAGATAGCACCACCTTGAGAGAAGCCTCCTGTGGAAATTCAAGCATCAGTAGGAGATACTGTTGGAATGCCCTTCCTGTTCGTACCGATCACGATTCGATTTGATGCAATGCCGGCGTCCATCTCGGACTTGATGAGACCATTGAAATAGTCTCTGGATTTCAGAATGCCGGGCTGATCGTGCGCCTTTTCAAGGTCACTGAAGTTTGTCTAGGGGCGTAACGGTTAGAAAAGAGCCTTGCTCGTGAGTTTGGAATGGTCTTCGGACTCGTGAGCGTACAATGTCGTACCAGCCAGGCATCTGGTGTTGCKTTAAGTCACCATTTGTTCTTCAGACGTTGCCGCTGTCAACACACCTGCATGCCAAAATTCTACCGACTGTCAATTGCGTCCATCTCAAGGAATTTCTCAYAACGTACGACTGTGATCGGAATGTTGGGGGCATTCGGAAATATGAATTTGCATTCTGGAAAGCGTCTACGCAGACGCCAATTCTCGATGACTGGCATCCTGTCCCAACTTTGAGATGTTTGGTTTCCAAAACGATAGAAGGGTGATTACCATCCAGCACCTGAATCGCCCAAGCCATGAGCGAAGATGACTGTAGCAGTATGGCTCGTCAGAGCAGGCACAATCAGTGGCTTTGCCATTGCCATAGTGTATGCTGGTAGAAGACAATTGACGACGATTAGTATCGTTCTCATCAGGAACGATGTCTCGAACTACCGGTGTTTATCCATTGGTGGGACAGCTTCGAGAGCTAGTCAAGAAAGCTCCCCGCGGTGATGACGTGGTGGACGCCCGCGATTCGTCATTGCGGCGGCAAAGCGCATTACGAGTACGATTGGTATTATGCTGACATGTTTCACTTCTGCCTGATATATTGCGGTTCGATACTTCTTCTTGCTTGCCGTCTCAACTATTGATTGAGAGAGATAGATAGTGATCATCATGAAGTTTATCAATCTGCTGCCACTGGCAGCGCTTTCGAGCGCCCTTGTGATTCCTGATGAGCAGACAATGGCCGAGCTTGACATTGTTGATCACCACCAGCAGGAGACCATCCTCACGCCAATTCACAACGAGGTAAAGCACATGGTTGACGAAGCCGAGACCTACGTATCGAACGCAATCAGCACTGCGGGGTCCATCTTCGATCAGGCTGTCGACTTCTACTCGAATACTGAGCAAAAAGCAAAGAAGACTTGCCACAAGAAAGCGTACGATACCAAAGCATGGCTCGAATCGAAGACCGAATATGCAGAGGAGAAGATCAAGGAAGTCGAGGCTGCGGCCGAAAAGGCGAAGGGTGGCCACCACTGCAAGCCGAACCAGACAGTGTACGAGCTCATCGCCAAGAGCAAGTACACCACAAAGCTGGCTGCGTTGATCAATGAGTACGACGATCTCGTCCAGCTCCTCAATGGTACTGCGGCCAACTATACCGTCTTTGCTCCCATTGACAGCGCGTTCGAGAAGATCCCCGACCACGCTCCCAAACCGTCCAAGGAAGAATTGAAGAAGATTCTGCTGTACCATACGTCTCAGGAGTTCTATCCAGCAGGCCGTGTCTTGGTCACCCACACAGTCCCCACCCTACTGGTCGGCGAATTGCTCGGTGGCGAAGCTCAAAGGCTGAGCACCAACGTGGGCATCAAAGGCTTGACGGTCAACTTCTACAGCCGCATCATCGCCATTGACATTTTCGGAACGAACGGGGTCATCCACGGCATTGATAGCCTTCTGGTGCCACCACCCAAGGCCACCGATATCATTCAATTCCTTCCCGGAGAGTTCAGCACATTGGAGCTTGGGTTGGCCAAGACTGGGCTGTTCAAGTATCTCAATGATACCTCCAATCACGTTGGCGGCACGCTGTTCGCTCCGTCAAACTTTGCATTCCAAATGCTCGGGCCCAAGATCGAGGGCTTCCTGTTCAGCAAGTACGGCCTGAAGTATCTGGCAGCACTTCTGAAGTACCATGTCGTCGCCAACCAGACCCTCTACTCGGATGCCTACTACGCGAGCAAGGATACGGATGCTGAGGTGTCTGGCATTCCGAAAGGCTACTTCCACGTAAGCCAGTCATGAGAACCTGGTTGAAGCCCTGCTAATTGTGCTTAGATTGACCTCCCGACCATGCTGAAAGACAAGTCGCTCAGTATCAACGTTGCCCGCTATGGCCGCCTGATCAGTATCAAGATCAATGCATTCGCCACGGTGACCATTGAAGATGGTATTGCTGCCGATGGAGTCATTCATGTGGTCAGCAATGTACTCATCCCACCAAAGGAGGTGGGAGGCGTCACAACGCATTGGGCGGGTGAAGAACTTGAGGTGGAAGATCTCAAGGAGCGACTCATGCCTTATATGGACAATGCCGAATTGTAGACATGGGAAGGAGACGAAGGGAGTCCCTATGAGTTTGGTGCAAAGACAACGCTTGTCGGATTGGAGGCGCATTGGATGACAGACTGGTGTCCCTTCTCTTCTAGGAGTACATAAATTGGAACGTACATTCATACATAGCAAATTCGATGAAAGAATCGTATGCACATTGCCAGAGAATTAAATCGACGTCTCCTTACGCGTTCTTCATGGAGAACAAATTCTCATCATAACAGTCAGGTTGTGATGAGTCTCCTCATGGTGAATAATGAAAAAAATGCCATGCATCTTGGCCATGCGTATTCTCGTTCCTCGCATAACTTGGCCTCAAGTCTAACGTGCATTAGGCTTAAACCTCTCAACTACTACCGCCTTAGGTTAGCAACCTCTTTACGATACTTCGTTTCAGCGGGCGGTGGTCGCAAGGTCTTCCCTGTAAAGCCCAAGGCTTGTCGGCTTGTCGCCCAGCGAAAAGGGCCTCTCGGCTCGATATAAACGACGCCAACCGTGGAGAATTGAGARAAGGCTGGCAAGCCATGGCCTACGAGGCTGTTCACTACCAGGGGCCGCATGAAGCTGCTCCTTGTCGACYGTTCCGAATACGATGATGTCGTCCACTGTCTCTATATGAAGCCTTTCACCCGCCCTTGATTTACGATAACCGGGTTCTCGCTGCTGTCTCTACACCTCCTCTCCCTCCTCTGCATTGTCCGGCACCCAAGCAGATCGCCCCCTCCCCTCTTCTTTCTTCACAATGGACCAAGCGAGCAAATTCCCCCAGTTCTACGCCGACCCCGACAACTGGGTGGTCTATGGCCCCGACGCCAATTGCACCCTGGCACTATGCCCAGTCACCGAAGGTGTATACCAATACCGGCCGAGCATCGCCGCCAACGTCGTCTTCCTCGTCCTCTTCGGCATCGCCATGATCATACACGCCGTGCAAGGGCTGAAATACCGCACCTTCACCTTCGGCTCGCTCATGGTGATTGGCTGCATCTCCGAGATCCTGGGCTATGGAGGCAGGATTTTGTTGTGGCAGAACCCATTCTCGTTCAATGGCTTCCTCCTCCAGATCAGTGAGTCAAKGATCCCACACGCGCCGAGCATGATTGCGGCAAACGMGACAGACACAMCCYAGGAACAAGAATCGCACTGACATGAGACAATGGCATAGTCTGCATCACCTTTGGYCCCGTCTGGTACACAGCAGCGATCTACTTCACCCTCTCCAAGATGTGAGCCCCTCCAAACCTCCCGTCTCCCCTCTTCCCCCGAAACCACACTGACCAATGGGTGCGTGCCAACAGCGTCATCTACCTCGGCCCCAAACACGCGCGCTTCCCCCCGAAATTCTACTACTGGGTCTTCATCCCCTGCGACATCCTCGCGCTCGTGCTGCAAGCCGTCGGCGGCGCCCTCTCCTCCACCTCCTCGGGCGGCTCCCGCACCGCCGTCGACGTCTCCATCGTCGGCTTGTCCTGGCAGGTCTTCACCCTCTGCGTCTTCATCRCSCTGTCCCTGGAATTCGCATGGCGGTACACGAGAGCCCGTGGGGGGGRCGCGAGCGTCRATAGCCGGGTGGTGGTGCTGCCCACGARATTCAAGGTGTTTGTGGGRTTTTTGAGTGCGGCGATCTTGTTGATCTTGATCCGGTGTGTTTATCGSATCGATGAGTTGAGCGATGGGTATAGTGGGCCGTTGATCCATGATGAGGGGTTGTTCATTGGGTTGGAGGGSGTGTATGTCATCCTCCCCCTTTTTTGCTCTCCCTTGTTCCATGGCTTTTTCGATGAACGACGAGCTGACGTGATTTGGCGGGTTACGTTAGGATGGTCATCGTCGCAGCGTACTGCCTCAGCATCGCCCACCCAGGTCCCGTATTTGGCTGGCCCAAGAACGAAGYGTCTGGACCGGAGGACCTGGACATCACCACTTCAAGAAAAACGGRATCCGCATAGACGGTSGGGAAATMTGTCACGGCTGCGTCCCCCTTTAGACACCGATTTGCTGAAGATCTTCGAAGCAAAGCATGTCAAAGCTGTCATTTGAGTGCGACTTCTCRCGCKACARTWCATCAATGGCTGGGGCATCTGAGCGTTTGCATTCCTTCCGCAYGATGTTGGTTGGCATCAGCGTTGACTCAGACCTTTTRCACTTCTCTTGCAAATATTGGATACATAGGTATATATATACATTTCCCATYCACCATGTTGATACCTAAATCTCCATCTTCAMCGCGTATGAAATCTCGARCCCAGATCGTGCGAGGATGCCGGTTATATCTCCCTTCAAGTCACCCCGCATGAGACTCAGAACACCACCCTCTTTTCAAAACTCAATTCCTTTTCCTCTTTCACTCCCCCCTCATTCCGGAAGAGAGAGAGAGAGAGCGAGAGAGAAAGAAGCAGAGAACCCACCCATGGCAGCCCCCCAGCCCTCGCCCTGCCGCACCCACCACCACCATGATCATTACTTTGGCTACCCTTCTCCAAACCCAAGACTTGCTCGTACACACAACCCCATCTTCAATCCCCACCCCCCAGCTTGCACCCCCCCCCCCCCCCCCATCCCCCCGATCTTGGGGATGACCCTGCCTCCATAAACCTCCTCACACGCATCAGGAAGCAATCGGACTTCCAACACTTCTCCGACGTCATCCATGTTTCTGCGCCACAGATGGTGCTACATGGATTGTGGCATGCACTTAAAGGTGGCAGAAGCCCCCTTGCTTTTTCTGTTTCCGTTGATAGGTCGGTGGGTTAGATCGTTTGATCGTGAGCATTATTGATCAATCCGTTTTCGGAGGAGAGTCAGCTTTGTTGTTGTTGAAGCATCATCAACCCCATCAGCTAGACTGATTGGGTTTGACCCATTATGGCTGTCTCCAAGAGTTGACGCCTACTTGCGCCCGAATCGGGGGGGGGGGGAGCACATCTTCGCCCGGCAATGCGTCAAGAGCCTTCGGACGCATATGGCACCCTGATCAGCTGCGTGGTGCTGAGATTGCGGTGTCACGAATCCGATCGCCTCGTTACATCTATTCCGGAAACTTCTCGAGGGAGCGCGATCGATTTCGATCTTCAGCATTGAAAAGGTGAGGATTGTCAAAAAGGGTAATGTGGAAGATAAGACGCGATCGTGCATTGTTGGCTTTGTGTCATGCCCATGGGGAGAATGGCGCTCGGGACGGACGTGAATGGGTAGGGGGAGGAGATGAGTGGGATGAATTGTTCTTGGTGCCATTCGTTGAGAGCAGGTGTTGCTGAAGGTAGCTAACGCGCACCAGACATGGATGACGGGGTTTGCCTGCTCTTATGACGCTTCTTGTAGGCATGAAGATGAKGCCTTACGCGTTGCACGCTCATGGGTAAGAACATCGAGTCAGGAGAATATTTGACGCAACCTTGCAGCGTTAAGCAACAAGCAATAAAGGCGATTGGTGGCATCACGAATTGGATGCCGGCGCCTCCCATCAATATAGACTGGCTTGGTTCCTACCTCACCCAAGATGCGGCTTCGCTCCCGAACCGATAGGGAATTCAGACGACGAGGATATTTCCATGGGCTATTTATGAAATCTAGGGGCTCGACAGGCGATTATATGGAGGTAAAGGCGCCGGGCTTTTCGTGGCTAAGAAGCGATGTCTGAAAATGATGGACCAATTGGCTCGGATTGCTGGGTCAGCTGGAAAGATCAAGCTAGACAAGACCGAAAGGAGCCATAAACTTCGAGCTTTTGTACTCGTTTCGTTTGGATGTCCTGGGACTGATTCTTGTAGTGACAGACCGACATCCCCTGGTTAGCTTTCTGAAATACATTGAATTCCTGGAATGGTCTAAAGCAATTTGTGTGAAATTGATGCAAAGCATCGCCAAACGCATTGGGTGTAGAGTGAGACAGATGCCGACATCGTCTGCGTAAAGAGTCTTCTCCCAATGCCATTACAGAAGCTGCTCGAACAATCATGCCATGGCGTAGAGACGCCTCGCCACTCTCAGAAGGCGAATTCTGGAAGTAAGGCATGCAAACCTCGATAACGAAAATCCCTTGAATCAGAAATTGTGTCTGTAGATGTTGAACAACACGTGAAGCGCGATGCGTAAGACATTTTTCAATTCCATAACGTTTCCTTCGGGAGAATTAAAAGCGCCGAGGACTGGCATTCACGGACTAGGGTCTCGCTTGTAACAGGGCAGGATTCCTGCAACTGGATGACTGCATCAGGCTCAAGAGCGAAGTACAAAAGCGGAGTAACGCGAGCGATTTGCCTGCAATGTGCCTCCTCTTGCGCTGGGTGACCCTCATTGCAGCGAGATTTTGCCKTGTAGTAAGGAGCGATCCTCTTTTTTCTCTACCTTGGTGCGATTGTTGCTTCATCCCTAGGCTCTTGAGATCGAGGGATTGGAATGGAATGAAGCAGGTCGAATTGGGTCATTGCTTCCGTTGGCGCACGTCCAAGCACGATGGAAGAGGTGATGGCCAAAATTTGTCTTGAATCTATGAGAAGAGGGTCAAGCACTCGCTGCGGGAAGGACATATGTTCGGAACAAAAGCATGGTCGTCCATCTGGTCGCGTATCGCACGGATTCAGATTACGCAACTCGATACCTGCATGCAGAAGCTTTACAGCCGCAGACCGCATTCCCGCGAGACATCTGGGGCGCAATCTAGGGTGCAGGATCCGGAACGGGACAGGTCGTTGCGTAAGGAAAGGTGGGCGAAACTTGGGCAACTTACTTTTGGAGGAATCAGGCGGATGGACACGGCCGATTTCCTTGTCAACAGCATACCCACTGACCCTGAGCAGTTGACAATGGCGGGACCACTCACCGGCCAGAGTAGCACCAAGATCTTCTCATCAACGGTAGCAATCGTCGCCCTTTTCGTCTTTCAATCCTTGGCCTTTTCGTCCACGAATGTCACCGCTCCCCCAGACGTTTACTGCGACCGCCACACAGAACCTTTCGTGACACCGCGCTTCAATCCTTCAGATTGCCATCTAGCCATCCGCTATCTCGAAAGCAACATCTCGGACGCCGGAAGCACAGAGTACGAATTCCGGGCTCCCTTCGCAGCCGCGCACTACCCGGATACCGGAGTGCGCACGCCCAAGTGCTTCACATATGACACGTGTACCATAGCTGTGGCAATGTTGGTGCTTTTCGATCCCACCGCGCTAAAGGTATGGAGCGATCTGCCCCGTGACCTGTCAGACTGGGGCTCGGTGTTGGCCAAAGCGATAGATGTGTCGGACACGTGCCTGGATCATTTTAGACCACCAAGGAATGACGCTGAAAGAGCCGATTTGACGAAACGAGCTGGGAGTAATGATGCTGTTGCCGAGAGGAGTCAGAATTTCGTGAACCCATGGGGCTATTCAGTGGTGGGACGAGAGAAGGCTGTTGGGGTGTTCGTCTGGGACTCGTGGTCCATCATCAATCATGCCATGTGTAAGAAAGGTCTTGATCCCGACCTTACTGAAGGCAAGGGGACATTGTTAGTCAATGGTTCGACAATCACMAGCCCAGATAATGCTGCGAACATCGACACTGAATAAGGATGAGCGATATTGAAGCTTCTGGTACCCAGAGATGAGGGGAATCAATGTCCCACAGTCTGCTAGCAATCGATGAGAAGAAGAATCATGTGTTCACCCATCGGATATCGCTTCAAGCAGATGCATGTGGTCTCTTGGGGCAGACTGTCCATCCCTTCTCGAGTCTTGGTGCCCAACATGGTCCATCTCCGAACGTCCAAGCGTGATCAAGGATGACGCTTCTCAAAGTCCGTTCAGAGGACCATCGGGCATGACGCATGAGTCAGCGATGGCGCAATGCCATGTCATGATTGCTCTTACAGAACAAGGTACCCATTAACGTACCTATCATGTACATCTAGACGTCAGACATACGGATGATCAAGTCTCGCCTTTCATTACTGATGCTAGTTCAAATCCTAGTGCGACGGCCAAGACCGAGCGGCGTCTGCCGGGCGCCCTTCTAAGCGACTGGTGCATCATCGTTCCTTTCCCTTTCATTCTTGGCGCTTGAATCTTCGATCTGTACATCTTGTCACTCCGTTGCGCAATGCTTCATTGGTCTTCCGAAGCACGTGTGTTGTACACAACCTGGCGCTGCCACTTCACCACTCTCTCTAGAGACCTGGGGTTGATTACGGAAGCAGTCAGGAAATGCCGAGTTGCGATTCGTTACCCATAACTTTTCGGGCCGCCGAGGCCCTTCCGTCTTTATACGAGATCCAGCATGTCCGTGGCCCCGAGCACAACGTCTCAGGCACTGGCTGAGCGTGCCGTGATCAACGATCAACACGCGGCCGTACCCACTAGTCCCGCAGGACATTCTGATCATCTGACCTGTAACAAATCCCGCAAGATACCACGCCACGGCCCGCGTAATGATGGTAAGATACGACGATACGGATGCTCGTGTGCCTTTAAAGCAGCATGGCTCCCCGAAGGCATGATGTGAGATGAGGTCAGGCTGGCCGCTGGCACGAGGCAGCTTGCATGGTTGATAGCGTCCAATCCGTTGCAGGTCGGAAACTGCGGGCTCTAAATCAATTGGTCCATTGGTGCATCTGTATGCGAGGTGGTGCATAGACCATGTGATGAGGCAGATCAATCCGAAGGGTCCGTACGGGTCCGTACTCCGTAGTCTGAAGGAAGGACTTCTTGGAAGTTCTTTCTGAGCTACGGTACAAGTGACAGTTGTCCCAAGTTGTCCCTTGTCCCCAATTCCGATCGACCACTCAGCACGTAGCTGCACTGTGCCGTCCCGCCTGTCCAAGGGCGGGAAAGCCTGCAACGACCACATGGCACACGGCATTTTTCTTGTGACAGGGTTGCCCGTCTCGTCCCGTCAATGGTAGTCACAGATATATAAAGTGAGCGGGCGAGAACATCCTGCAATACTAGGCTTACATCACGATGCGGAAGGGGTCTGACGCACGGAAGGATCGTGCCAATGTGCCAATGTGCGCCGAATCTCGGCCAGGTCCTCAACCGACGCATCTGCTCATTTCGAGATAAGAAGCAAGCTCGAGACCTTTCTCGCCGGTGTTGGGATGTTCCAGCTCAAAGGCGGTGTGACACCGAATGCAAGCGTGACCGATCCCCGCATGCTTCGGATTGCTCTTGCGAACGAATCTGTGATGCCGAGAATACGCAACCCCGAATCCCCCCCAAAGCCCATCCCCTAAGAAGCATTGCCATCCTCGATTGAATTAGCTCATCTTGTTGCTTGGCCGTTTATGCCTTTGATCCCAATCCATGGGATTCGAGCCGAAACCATCAAGCAAGTCTGCCCGAGTAGCCTAGCAAGCCGAAGTGCGCGCACCTATCATTATTGTTTATTGTCGATCTCTAGGCAAGCGAGGACAGGGAACAAGGCTGCTTCGGCTCGCACCTACGGCTGCGCCTTTCCAAAACACCAGATTTCCAACGCATGGTTACACAMCTGCCAATTGCGGCCTTCACACCACCATACATGTCGTGCAGGCGTTGTGACAGATGCTTTTAATAATCTCGTTTCGGGACGGCTCTCTACCTAAGTACCATCGTTTTGATTGGCTCAGAGGGTTATATGATGTCTGCTTAATGATGCACACATCATCAGGTGAGGTGGTCACGAGGAGGTCTTGCTGTTCGAGACTCGGATGGTGAAACCAACAAAGTCACCACATCGGTCACTGAAGTATCTCAGCAGCTTCTCAAATGCATGGTAAGCAGGCCTCCACCTTGAAAAGGACACATGCATGGAAGAGTGAAGGCGCCAAAGACACGTCCTYGGCGCAATGAAGCACACTGCCCACTGCTCTTGCTGGATTCTTTTGAGGACGAAGCACAAGATCCATCACGCGCTGACATGGCAAGCCAAATGCAAAGACAGGCGGTGACGTTGCTGATCGATTGGTCCTCCCATGACTGACCAGCTTGACAAAACCTCCAGCCATGATTGATCGTTCAGCATCTTGCCTTGGGCCAGCCATCTCACACCCTCACAGGCATACCCGACGAGTCCACTCTGTCATGGTGGGTGATAACCTGGGACTCTGTGATGGTCATGGATCAGCTTACCACGATGATTGACCATCGCCTGCCAAGGTGGCCCATACCCCGGGCCTGAGAAGGTGAGATACAGATCCGAACGAAAATCAGCACGCATGAAGGGGGCTTGCGTCCCGTTGGATGCCGGGGGTGTGGAAAATTATGGCAGCAGCGGCGCGGTGATCCTCGCGTGGCAGCAAGGGGTAACGAAGCCAAACTTGTCATCCTCGCAGTCTTTGCAGAAGAGGGTCTCCTTCACCATCTTCGTCATTCAGCAGATCTAGTTAGCACCAACTAGCCATGCAGTAATCTCCCCTGTCAGACTTGCCTGAGTGCTGATCCTTGTTGGTTACTCAGAATTGTGTCGAGCTTAGGGTTTGTGATATCGTTCCCTCTCCAGCATCACGACCCGAGTCATCGTTGGGCACGCTACAACATGGGTAATACTATCATCATGCTGGGTTCAGCATCCTCCAGACCGGCAAGCTAGTGCGCCCCTCTCTACAGCCAATTCGCCTAGGCAGGCGGATTGTGGATTGTAGATTGTGGGACAGCGAGCCTCCCCCCTTTTTTGGAGGGAGGAAAAGCCTTCGTGCAATGCCGATTCCAGGCCAAACCTTCTCCCCATTGCAATCATCCTAGCACGGATAGTGCCTCGGTGCATGAATAGCGTGGACAGTAGCGCAACGCCATGACATTCTGACCTTGCAGCGGTACGGCTTCGCCAAAAGAACGTGATGCCGCTTTTGGACTTACTGAATGCCAAAATTATGGTCGGGATGATCTATACAGCCCTCAGAGGACCCTGCTACAGTGTCTCAGCCTTATCTGTGATCCAGCGCGAGTACGTTACTGCAATTCACCGAGAGACCCAGCATCTTGTGGGACTGTCCCAAATAGGAAGTGCACTTCAACATCGCTGTATGGCATGGACGTCCACGTCACCCTTGGTTTCTGTTAAAAGCATATATTGAAGGTTTCAAGCTTAGGGCGGAAGATGCAGTAAGTGCCTGGACGATCGAGATGTATGTACGTCTGTCACTGGACGGAAAGTCTCAGCACATCATAAGGCAGCCAACCTCCGAAGGATGAGTGATCGTTGGGGAAATGAAGCTCACACACGCCATGCCTCTAGCGCTCAACAGATACAGGCTGGTGGTGATGATTGCAAGTGGTTTCAAGTAGAGGTTTGCAACTCGCGAGGTGGGAGAAGCCGACATGGATTCTGTCTGGTGTATCAATAGTACAGCACAATATGGCGGGAAGGCGGGTGATAGTCGGGTGAGCAGAGCAATCAGGCGTTTGCAGCAAGGATGGATTCGAATGCAATTGGACGGTCAGCTTCAAGCGAGTCAATAACATTTACCACCTGATTGGGAAGACTGTTTAGTGCGGTTCAAAAAGTTGGGTGTGCCGTTCCCGTCATCTGATGATCCACTACGCCCYGATCATCATGATCCTCTATGGTCTCAATTGACCGACTCCTTTTCATCCTTCCCCTCCGCTTAGGATCCTGGACATGTCGCACACGGAACCAGGATTGGCTGGGTTGGGAGATGGTATGACTGGAGCAGTCGCCAAAGTAAGAGCTATCGATTGGCAAAGCACCCGTGGACAGACAACCAATCAGGAACGAGGTAAGGTATCCGATGCCGGTATTGGTATTTGGCGGCCGTTCTTAGTCAGTATACAAAATCGAAAAGGGTCAGGATTAAGTGAATTTCGACCACGAGGCAGCTGGGGCCAAGAAAAAAAAGAAGGGAGGGATGAGAAGGGGGGGGGGAAGGGAAAAAGGGATCTAAAATACCCGAACCACGCCGAACCCTTCAGCTGGGACAGGCCGACTTCGAATTTCATCACGTCGAGATAAAATCATAACAATTTCGTTCCGATCTTCCTTTCATTTTCAATGCGACTTTCCTGTTGGAATTACTCCGGACCTGCATCTCCCCCTCCATTGCTACATACCATATTGGCAATCAGGCTGCAGGCATGACCCAGGATTGCCTGACCAGAACTTGAATGACCTTGCCTCCTGGTAGCTCGGTACCAGACACTACCAACTGCAGCCCAAAGTACCTTTTTCTCCCTCGCCTAAGAACTGGGAAGTCAAAAAAGGCCCAAACTCTCCAGTCTCAAATGACCTAATGACCCGAGCGTAAATCCAAGTCAGGGCATTACTCATCACTGATCAGATCCCCCCCAATTCCTCCTGGCGCCGATTGCCTGCAGCAATATTTAGTACATCTCCTCGCTACATTCACGCATTCCTGACCCGGCCACTCCTCGACAACACAACCATCGGCGAGTGTTGAAGGTCGATTCGGCGGACCCAGCTCCACCACGCACTTTCACACCTGTCAAATTGCAGATCGAGGCTCCCTTGTGGATTGTTGACCGGTCCAAAAGTCAAAAACGGGGCAGTCGGTTACGGGTTTCGATACCGAGTAAACCAAGTAACCCAAGTAACCCAAATATACGGCCGTTGAGACTTGCTGCCTTCGTCTTGGTCGCCCCTTCGGCCCTTCACCGCAACTTTATTTTTCTCACCTCAGACCCGAGGGGAGCAGGCATTCTTCTTTTCGCCTTTTCCCGCCTCCAGAACACAAATAAGAAAACTCCTCTTACCATTCTCTACCCGTGATCGCCTCAATCTTCCGACACCTTCCCATCTACACGTGGTCTTCTGTTGTCGGTGCATCGGACCATGAGCAACACCTCCATCCGACACGTCTCCAGTAGTACCCTCTAGCAGCACCCGCAAGCAACAACAACAAAGTCCCCAGCAATTCCTCTTCACCCGTCACATCCTTCCATCCTCTCAATGTCCAACGATCCAAATCGACCCGGACAATATCCGCCTCCACAGTGGGACAGCCAACCACGACAAGGCGCATATCCAGGTGTTCCTGCTCAGCCTCCGGCAAACTATAGGGTACGTCACGCGCGGGCATTGCCGTCACTTCCTTTTTCTCATCCTGATTACACATCCCCGAAACATGTACATGGCCATGTACCACTCGCCATATATTGTGCGCCCATCGCCCTCGCTTACCTTGGAAAAACACCACCGTGACCAGCACCGTTGCGCGAAAACATGATGCTGACCTCGGACTTCTACCAGCCTCCTCCTCAGGGCTATCCCAGCAATCCGTCGACTCCAGGCGAGATGGTCACCTTGCCTCCGCCGCCTCATCCCGGGCAGGCGCCGCACATGTACCCACCTCCTCACGACATGTACGCTCAGTATGCGCATCATCCTCCGCCGCCGCCGCATATGACCTACCCGAGCCAGCCAGCTCCCAGGCAGCGAACGGCCATCGCATGCCGGTATTGCCGTCGTCGCAAGGTAGAATGATGATCGGCAAGGGAAGGAGGAAGACCACAAAGCGCTGACGCGTGCCAGATTCGTTGTTCCGGCTTTGATGCGTCCGAGGATGGTCGTTGCACCAACTGTCAGCGCTTCCAGCAGGAATGTATCTTCACCCCCGTTTCCTCTCAGGCACAAGCCTTCGTCCCGGCCCATACCGCCTACCCGCACTTGCGTCAACCAGGCGCCATGCCGCCACAACGTGGAGGTCGCCCCATCTATCCGCAACAGGGTCAGCCGGCCATTTACGGTGCACATGGCCAGCCCTTGGGACCCATGCACCATGATCCCAACTACCCGCCGCATCCGTATGCCATGCCTCCGCAAGGCTACCCCGCCCCTCCGTATGATGACCGCGCCGGACCTCCTCCCCACGGACGTCCACATGACAATGTGAGTCTCAAACACGAGCGCTCTACAGACTTTCACCCATCCGTTCCGGCCCCCCCACGGCACGGAGAGCCCCCCYGTGCCTCCCCTGAAGGACGTCTGCCTGCAGATGTCCCGAACGCAGCTGCACCAGGCTCCCCTTCAGCGGGAGGAGCAATAGAAGCACCTACCCAAGTCCCAGCCTTCGAGTACCCCGACCCTACTTCATTAGCTCCCGTCTCACCCACCTCTTCTGTGCAGTCTTACCCCCCTCCCTACCCTCCTCAGGGCCAACCATACTACCCGCAAGCACCCCAACCACCACCTCAGCAGCAGCCGCCACAGCAGCAGCAGCAGCAGCAGCAGCCGCCTCCTCCTCAGCAGGGCCCCGTGCCTCCTCAAGGGACGCCCCAGGGACAGCAGCCACCTCGGCGACCTTCTCCGGAGATGGGGGTGGCGCCCAGCGGCTATTATGAGGCCCACGGTTCTGGATCACCTCATGGCAGTGCCTCATCAGCGTCAACGTATCCGCAGTATCCTCCCCAAGGCCTGCACCCACCGCAGGTGCTTCCGCCGAACGCTGATACCCGCACGCCTCCACCGGCGGGAGGGCGCAACAGTGAGGGGAATGGTAATGGCAGTGCGGCCAGAGGTGGGATGGCCGTGAGGGACCTTTTGGGGCCTGGTGGGCAGTCTGCGGAAGGCAATCGGTCGAGGGAAGACAGCAGTATGGTCAATGCCTTGAACAAGAAGATGTAGAGCATTCGGTAATCCGGTTGACCAGAGACATAAACCGGACGAGCAACACCCGACGACCGAGCAGCCTACCGCAATCCTACCACAACGCCACTCTGATGTATCATGACCTGCGCTGGCTCGGAAGTCATGCCACAGTCGTCGGCGTCGACAAGCAACCCATTCTCGTCAACGGTCACCAAATCCGACACGCTTCTTGCCTCGGTCAAGAATGCCCCGTACAATAGTCAAAGCTGGAAGCCATCTTTCATCTGTTCTTTTCGACCTTACCACCAGGGGCCGGCGTTTATTTCCCACCATCACGGGCGGCTTTTTAATACTCACGGGCGGCAAACATCTCCTGGCATTTCACCTGCACCATTGTTTGCAAACCATTCGGAAATCAAATTGGCGTTTTGCCTTTGTTTATCTTTTATCATATCGAGTCTTGAATCTCGGTCGTTGCTACACCCTCGAGGCTGACACACTTTGCGGGGT
This sequence comes from Ramalina peruviana, assembly GCA_001956345.1. NCBI lineage: Eukaryota > Fungi > Ascomycota > Lecanoromycetes > Lecanorales > Ramalinaceae > Ramalina > Ramalina peruviana. The sequence continues at coordinate 21,129 of MSTJ01000190.1, read as the reverse complement.
YTGAAGCCGGGGAACAATCGGGAGTAACTGGGTTTTTTTTTCGAGTTTCCATCTCTCTCTCTCTCTCTGATATACACACACACTCACACATCATGCCTGCTTCTCTTCTTCTTTTCTCATCTCGAGCTATCCTATTGGCCAAAAACAGATCGCTCGGCGATTCCACAGGCCACGAGAGGGAGGACTAGCTCTGATCGCTTGGTAAGGTCGTGGGTGGTCTACGAGGGGTCGGGCAATATGGGTAGCTTTGTACGATTAAAAAAAACAGATGTCGCATCCACTGATACACCAATACAATTATTCTACCAATTCACGTTTGCCCCCCCTCCCCCCCTCCCCCCCCCCTTCCCCACCTCACCCTTTGTGTGTGTCTGCCTGAACAGGGATCCCGGGTGGTGAGCCATCATCTTCCATGAACCCGAGTGTTTTTTCTTATCATCTTTCATACTCACCACTCACCACCCTCAACACCCCTCCCTCATCGAGAGAAAAAATATCCCAAGCTAACAAGCCACACCAAAATTAGAAAGAAGAGGAATCCAAGTTCGATGAAAGATCGATGAAAAGAGTCCCTAACTCCATTAACGAAACATCCCTCTCCATCCCCCATCTTACTAAACCAAAATACTTCTCATTCCCCCCCCGTGCCAAACGTCCTCCATCTGCATCTCCCACTATCTCACCCGTCCGCCTGCCCTGTCCTGCCCTGCCCTGCCCGAAAACCCCCTACATCTCCATTTTCCACAACCAATAACGCCGCGATCCCGCCAGCCATTCGTGTGTTGTGTGTGCGCCCGTACACCATCCACCACCCACATCCCATCGCGAAAAAGCGGGGATATGAGCGGTTAATGCGGTGGCCCTTTCGGGGTGATGGGTGATGGGTGATGTGTGATGGGGGCAAGAATGGGCGGAGGAGATGGGGTTTGCTCTCGCAACGAATGAGTGAGTGGATGTAAGTATGGATGAATGAATGAGGAGGGGGGGGGGATTGGCTGAACGGGAACGTGAGGCTAGTGCCGCAATGCTGCTGATGGGGGTTAGGGGGCAAGGGGGGGTGGACTACTGCGACGAGGGTTGCTTGCGGGCGGGCGGATCTGGCTTGTGATTTTCGGGGCGGGGATGGGGTGGTGAGGTAGGAAGGGGGGTGGGGGATGGAGGATGGAGGATGGGGGATGGGGGGATTGGTATACGAAAGGTTTGGGTGATAAGTAGGGGGTATAGTGACGAGCTCTTCCCCAAAAACTTGAATGCCATTTCGATTCCTTCTCGTTTTATAGGATGAGAGCATTATGGGGACAGAGAATGATATGACCTGTGACAAGGGGGGTTTTTTTCAGGCAGCGAAGGACCAATTGCACAATCTCCCCACCGTCTGTCCGCTTTCGCGGATGATGCAGAGGTGTTGGGGGTTCCATCTCCGTTTGCCTAAGCTTTTGCCTTTCGGATGGCCATTGCCACCGGCCTTTGGGACGGTTGCTCTGCGGTTGTTGGGGCCCTCGCTGGAGCGAGTCCCAACTCCATGAGCCGGATCCGCGCCATGAACGCTCTGCCCTCCCTCATTACTGTCACCATTTCCGTCATCTCTCTCCCGATCTCCGTCCGACTCCGACCCCGCCACTGGCGCCAAAGCTTTGGAGACCAGTATGTTGCCGATTGCACATCCCTTCCCCGCCCTCAGCCCTCCTGAAGTGACGAATCCAATCAGATCTTCCTCCCAGGGCACGGGCGGTCTCCCTTTCGTTGTTCCCCCGGAACCCCCATCACCGTCATTAGATTCGGCGAGGATGGACCGAGCCAAAGCGGCGTTGCGGATGTGTGCGGGGGCTTCTGGGCCGGGACGTTGGTGTTTTTTTCTTCCATCACTAGACTTGGTGGAGGTGCGGGGGAGAGGGTTGGGGTTGTCAGAAAATGGCAGGAGGGCGAGCCACTTTTCGCGAAGGACGGCAGAGGCTGGGAGGCGGTAGATTCGTGCGGTGCGAGTGGGGGCGGGAGCGGCGTTGACGGGTGTGATGTGTATTGGTGCTAGGGCGTTGGTGGGGACCTGAGTGGATGAGGAGGCCGGAGACCGGAGGTGGTGGATGTTGTGTGGGGGTTGCAGTGGTAGATGGTCGACTGGTGGAGGCAAGATGATCGGTGTGGCTGGGGGTTGTGCTTTGTCTTCGGCAGCAGCCTCACCTGCCGTAGCAGTCTGGCCTCCTCCAGCACGGGCAGCAGTGGCGGCGTTGGATGAAGATTGAGGGTCCGACTTCCCCATCACCAACCTCTCCCAGTCGCAGGCCCATCCCATACCGATCTCCCCCTTCCTTCCATCGCCTAGGGGAGTACTGTCATATTCCAGTCTCCTCCCTCTTGGCTTTCGATCCCACCTTCTTTTGGCAGCCTCACGTTCCCGCAGTTCCCACGACCATCCCGCGCTAGTCCCCGGGTAATCGCCAGGGAACCAAGGTAGTGACCTCGAGAAGGCAAGCTGTTGCTCTTCACGCAGGCCGCCGAAGCGTGGATTGCCGCCTGTAGAGAGCGGGTAGTGCAGTAAGGTGTACCAGACGGGGACGACGCAGTCCCAGGGGAGGAGGAGGGTCCATGTACCTTGTTGAGTGGTTGGCTTGAACTTGGGTTTCATGGTTGTTGGTGCTGCTGAGGGTATGGACGGGCGGGAGGCGAGCAGCAAGATGGGAATGGATGGATCAATTGAGGCAGGCGGAGGATGAGAGCCTGGTAGAGCAAGAGACTTGCGACGATTGATTGCTTTTTGGCTAGGGAGTCGACGAGAGGCAGTGAGGCGAGCTTTGCGTGAGAAAATGTTGGCGGAAGCTTGGGTTTGGTCGGGTGGCCAAGAAGCGAGGAGAGGGAGGAGATGGCTGTCTGCAGCGTTATTAAAAGGCATGGCGATGGTTTGCGGTGGATGGTGCAGCCGAGGGTCGGTGATATCGAAAGCCAAAATCGGGTTCAGGGGCAGGGCGGATGGGTTGGTGAGGAAGGTCAATTTGGGCCAGAGCGCTTGAGGTGCGGGAATGTCCTCCCACTCGTCTTGATCGGCGGTCGCATGTGTTGGCTCTGCTGTAGCTCCTGCCTGCTCATCTGACGAGGATTGGTGGGAAGGATCTGATTCAGGGACAGGCTGGAGTGCAGCTATCAAGGCTTCGGTGGAGCCAGGGCCAGTGACTTGGATGCTGCCCACTTCAAAGCGTAGATCCTCGACCATTGCAGGGGGCCGTTGCATTTTGGCCACTCTCACAATCTCGTTCCAGACTTGGAAGAATGCAGAGGGATGCACCCGAAGCAGCATCTTCCTCTTTATCTTGAGCCTGCTTTCCTCACCCACGGACGAAGACTCCTCGTCTAGTGTACACCAGATGATTTTGACTGGTGCGATCGGTTGACGACTTCCATCTCGTTCGAACATCCAGCCTTCCCATCCTCTCGTGCCATTCCTCCATTTTGCCCCCGTCTGGCCAGTCAATACCGCCTCGGCTGCCCCCACACTCCTCAGCAAGCCCAGCAGACTCCTTTCCACACCTTCAAGTCCAATGGTTGCCAAGTAGCTTGTGTCCGACGCAACGCAGCCTCGCATCTCGCCTGATCTTTGAGTTGACCTGTAGCATTTCTCCGTGGGTGTGAGTGGAATCGAGAACCTCCAAAGCGGATCCTTAGGTTCGGTCATGTGGGCTCTTTTGGCATGCCACACATGGGTCGGGAGCCATTGCTTGTGAACCTGCCGTCGGCGAAACCTGGCTGGCGGTCGACTTGGTTGGGAAAGTTCATTCTTCTTCAGCTTGGGTATTCGGATCTCTGGTTGGGTCATGTTCCCTTTGGACTGCGTTTCTTTTGATGTCTTCTCCTTGGCTTTAGTCCGCCTGGCTTTTCGCAACTCACCCTTCTCTTTGAGGTCCTTTGCTTTCTGAAGCCGCAGACGCTGGTGTGGAGTGTATTCTTTCCGTCGGTCTTTTCCCGTGGGCGTGTTATCAACTTTCATCTTCGCCCTCACATATTCCTGTCAGCGCTTCCATTCTCACATGCCACTCAACTCCTCTTTTATTCGGTTTGGAGCAGCTACAGAGGACCAGAGGCTGCGTACCTCTCTGATGGCCCGCATTTGTAACCTCTTTGGCACTTTCTTCACGTTATGGCTCGCCGTTCTTCTCCTCATATTGCGAGGCACCTCCTGAAAGGCTCTCGTTGTCAAAGCTTTCTTGGAGCCCTGCATGCCTTTTTCCATCGCGTTGATTTCAAATTCGCGAGCTTTGACAAACGCCGCAGTGTCCAAGTCCCCATTCTGGTTCAAAGCCTTGTCCGGCGGTTGGCTCAGTATTGTGCGGGCATCTGCGAATTTCGTTCGTTTTGCGGCTCGATGATTGGATTGAAGCTCGGCAGCCTTGCGCTTGAGGTCACTCGAATTTGCCATATTGAGTAGAGACCACGAGACCCAAGCCCTCTGTTATCAGAGGCACCAGTCCATGTGATTCTTGCACGCGTTACACGCGTGCAAGATTCTGAGGCTATTGAGCCTCGGGTTCACCCCCAGACTGAACAGCCCTAACCCTAGTAGCTACTTTACCAGATTTGGAAGCAATATCAGTATGACGATGATCTCACGTGACGCGGCGAAATGGTCGCCTCCATCCCCGACTCGCGCGTAACGACCGTCCAGGGATGCTGCTTTCTGCCCGACATGGTGAGTAGAGAACAGATCCGTGTCCGAAGCATGCATCTACTGAGGCAAGGATTGTGAAATATATATGTTGACCCTTTCGCTCAATTGCTCCGCTTGCTCTGCTGTTACTGTGGTCGCGCCTCCTGCTCGTGCTTCTTCCTTTCCTCGCATTCTTTTCATCAGGATTTTTCAATTTGACCTTTCCAACATGAAAGACTACCAGATCATGTCTTCTCTCTCCACCAAGCTCTTCACCCTTCTCCCCCCCTCAGTAGAAAAGACATACCTCGAAACCCTCTCGCTCCTCCCCATCCTCCAAGTCAACGCCGAGCTCTCCACTTTCCTCGCCATTGGCATGTTCCTCCAAACCATCACCCTCACCCTCTTCCCCAAATACCTCGCCGCCGGTCCCGCCGTCCTCTTCCTCATCCACAAGCTCATCCACGCGACCCCCAAATCCACCCAGGAAAACCCCTACGAGGAGAACGTCCGCCACGGCAGATGGAGCGCCAGCATCCCCAACGAGGATGGCACGTTGCCCAAGAAGCACGCCGCGAATGGTGTCGTCTGTTTCGTGGTCGGCACTCAATTCAACCAGTACCTTTTCCCCCTTTTTCCCAACCCCCCCTCTTCCTTTTTCCAAAGAAAAGAAAACTGCATCTAATTCACGCCCCTTTGTCCCACCGCAGTCCCGCCGGCATCTTCGCCCCGGGCGTCAAACAGCTGGGCGATTACTTCAACAGCATGTGGGACGACGCTGAAGCCGACCCGGAGCACTGGGGCTACCTCTCCCGCACCCCGTCCCTGTACTCGTCATCCAGCGCCCCGTCCCCGGACCGGCGGGGCAACTACCTCGTCACCCTCTCGTATTGGAAATCCCTGGCCAGTGCCATGCATGTCATTTGTCCCTCCCCTTGCCCCTGCTAAGTTCCTCGCGCTATTCATTGTCCTCCCCCCCCCCAAAAAAACAACTTCCCCTGTTGTCACACCCTTTCAAACCCCCCCAGATCCGCTGACGGAGTCCCACTAATTCTGTGAGCAGGACCACCTCCGCGCCTTCGCCGCCCACTCCATCCACGCCGACGGCCGCGCCTGGTGGGAGAAAACCCGCGCCCACTGGCCCCACCTGGGGATCTTCCACGAGACGTACGTCATCCCCCCGGGCCACTACGAGACCGTCTACGAGAACTTCGTGCCCTTTGGGATGGGCACGGTCGGGCTGAGGAGGGGCAAGGGGGAGAAGATGGTGGGCGTTGTGGGGGGGGAGGAGGTTCCCGTGGAGGAGGTGGGGAGGGGGGAGGCGCTTGTGAGGGCGGAGGGGGGGAGGTGGCGGAGTATGGATGTGAGGATGGGGAGGAAGGTGTGATGGGGAATTTGGATATGGGATTCCATTGTTGTTTGGGGTGGGGGTTTTGGTGTTTTGCTTTTGGTGATGGAGCGTGGGGATCATGAAGGCGCAGACTTGGTGTGGAAAGGAAAGAGTTGCTGGGAGGCATTTTGTGGTCTATCAATCTGGCTCTCTGGTTTTGTACCTCATGGAATCGTGAAGATACGTGTCTAGTGACTCCTCGGTAGCGTCTATCTATGATACATTCATCAAGATGAACGCTATGCAGGTAATTTCCCCGGCGCTCATCTACTCCTTGATCTCCTCTGCGGTGGGCAGATCGACGGCTTTGTACAGTAGGATCAGTGCAGAATGAGATTCCCCTGCAAAATTTTTGTTTAGTGACGGCCACTGCAAAAGGGGAGAATACGAATGCTTACCTCCACCACTCAACGTCTCGATTTTCTCCGCTTCCACCTCCATCACCTTATCATCATTGAACCACCACCACTTCCCGTCCTCCTCCTTTCTCTTCCCATCGCTCCCCATGGGCCCCTGCTTCTTCACATAACTCGTGTAATGTCCGCTATCCGCGCTCGCCCCCTGATGCGTCACCACCCCTCTCAATTCATATAAGCCCGACTTGTTCGCGCCTTCATCCTTGGCCAACTCCGGATTGATCAAGTTGAACAGTTCCCTCTTGGCCGTCAACAGCTGGGCAGCGCGCTCGGCCTCGTACTCCGCATCCGTCTTGAACACCGCCTGCTCCATCTCCTTCTTCTCCCCTTTCCCCTCCGCTGCTTTGTCATTGACAAGCTTCTTCTCATCCGCGGGCCCTTTCGCCTTCAGCGCGTCCAACGCCCGATCTTCCTCCTGCTTATGCGCTATCTTCTGCCGCTTCCGCGCGCGACTCACGTCCTCCTCCTCCTTGCGCACCTCGCGGATCTTGTCCCGCACGGGAATCAACTGCTTCCGCAGCTCCTCGGTGCAGAATTCGACGGCGTCCAGCTCGTGCGAGAAGGTGACCTTGCGCATGATCTTGGTCTTCTTGCGGATGTCCTTGCGCCAGAAGAAGCGCACAAAGTGCACGGTCAGGTACTTGGGCAGGCGGGCGATCCGCGAGGTTTTGGTATATTCGGCGTCGCGGTTGAGGGTCGGGGAGGCCTTCTCGATCTTTTCCGAGAGGCCGGCCAGGATCCCGTCGCGCAGGTGGTTGGTGCTGATTTCGATGTGGCAGTCGAGTTTGAGGAAGGTGTCGGTGGAGTGCTGGGGCGCTTCCGTTGTCTCGTCGGTCGAGGCGGCTGGGTCCGTAAGGGAAAGTGTGGAGGAGAAGCGGCCCGAGAGGTATTTGTCGATGAAGGAGACGTCTTGGGCAGCGGCTTGGGCTTCTGACGTGGATGAGGAGGGGGACTCGGCTTTGACTTTTAGCTTGTCACGGAGTTGAGATACGATCTGGGTCCAGGCCTCTTCTGCGTCTTGTTGTGCGAAGCCGTGACCTGTTCGGGATTTTTCGGCGAATTGAGGGAACACGGTCTGGAGTGCGTGGAGGAACATCATGGGGGGAAAGCCTTGTTGAGTCTCGGACATTTGTTTATATAGGTCACGTAGGGAGCTGGCGAGATCGACCGAGCTTGACGATCCAGGCAGGCCGAACTGGCTAGGATCAAAACCTCTTGAGGGGCCAGCGGCGCTCCCATTATATTTCAGCAGCTGATCTTGCAACTCGGGCACCGCTCTCAGTGTCTGCAGCGTCGAATTCATATAACAGGTGTTGCCCAGATTCTGCAAGCCTGCTGGCGTTGCTCCTTCTGACATGGCCACTTCAGCTTCCGTCATATCCTCCATGAATTTCATTTTCTCCTTGGGCTTTTGAAGCTCCGGTGCTGGACCATCAGCAGGTGTGCCCACCATCATGAATGTCTGCCCCGGCTTTGCGCCGATCTTGGACAGGTCCGTGTCATCCTTCAGCTGGCCGCCCTTGACCAAGATTTTCTGTCGGTCTGGCTCCACGCCCGTGAGAGAATACAGCTGATATTTGAAGGTCTCGCCTGTTGACGAGGGATCGAGCTCAACATCATATTTTTTGCCTTGGTGCTTTACGAAAACTACCATCGCTGTCAGAAAATGGCCAAAATATTCCCAGGAGAATTTCTCGTACCTTGGATGCTTGACATTGTCGAGGATGTCACAATTATTCGGCTCTTGAAGAAATTGCAGATGGTTCGAAGAAATTGACGAAGTGTTTACCAAAACTTTGCTTCCAAATCATCGTCATCCTGGCTCTCGGGCCGCCTTTTTTCCGTGGACGGCCATTGCGGAGGCTCCGCGCAACAGAGCATGCGCCCCCTCCATGTGCAACCCATAAGTGCGTGTAAACAAGGAAAGTTGCAAGATAACAGGATGAGGATAGCATGGTAGATACCAATAGGTCTGATTCCAAACCATCGACTTGAGCAATGGTTCGTCACGAGTGAAATCTCCGTATGACAGGCAACTAATCATGAACAGTCTCAATCTCTGCGCCCTTACCTTCAATGCGTCCGCGCCTCCCTGACAGCTTCCCTCTCCCTTTCGAACTTCGCTTCTCAGGCCTCGGAAAGACACAATGTGCCGGAGATTGAAGCAGCCAGTTCGCCTGAGGTCCTACTCAACCCACTTACCGTCGCCCGAAATGAGAACGAGAAGGTCTTGATCGAACCGAGCGTGAACAGTGTCCGCGTCAGCATCAAGATCAAACAAGCCGACGAGATCGAGAACATACTAGTGCACAAGTTTACAAGATTCCTAACGCAAAGAGCGGAAGCCTTCTTCATATTGCGGAGAAAACCGATAAAGGTTAGCAGTTCACAAGTGCAGGCACATGCGTTTTGCCCGTCAGTATGAAGCCTTCATTGAGCTGATGCTGTGGAACAGGGCTATGACATCTCCTTTCTGATAACGAATGATCATACCGAAGAGATGCTCAAGCATAAGCTTGTGGATTTCATCATTCAATTCATGGAGGAGGTGGACAAGGAGATTTCCGAAATGAAGCTTTTCGTAAGTCTGGTCACACAATTCAATTCCAAGTCAGATTCAGTATTGGAATACGCGAAGAATACTAACGATGTTACAAGCTCAATGCGAGGGCAAGATTCGTTGCAGAATCATTTTTGACTCCCGTAAGTTCCGCCGAGCCTCCCAGAAGAGGCAATCCTAACATCAACCGCAGTTTGACTAGCCATACCTTACGATTGCCATGAAATGCACAAACTATTTGGTACACATGACATGATTCGAACCGTATAATCCTCTTGCTCACTTATCTTTTCTTCTGGTCTAATCCATTTTACTCTGTCACAGCGCTCCTACTATGTATTCAAGACCGCCGTTAATCCTCTCCATTTTCAATCTAATGTGGCTACCATCTAGATTGAGAGTTCCGTTAACATACGTGCCAGCTAATGACCGTCTTCGTGCCATGATATGTTGGAACGCACCGTCTGATGAGTCGCCATACAGGTAGTTGCTAAGGCGTATTAGAGGCAACATCCATCATTGACTTGTCGCGATAGCAAGGAGACCATTTGCCCGAAACATGGGAAGAACGGGGAATACGAAATGGCTCGTTTCAATGCTCAGTGCAGCCCTCACAGAAGCCTATGATTCGTCCGAAACCCGGGATGAACCGGTGAAGCGTCAATAACACTTCTATCATCACGACGTGATGATGAAGCTTGGCGCGCCTTTCTATTCCGCCCGCGGAGGACTTTGTTCATCCTGTTCAACCCAAGTCACTACGTCTCGCGATGCCTGGTTCTGTTGGTAGAGCTCTCGACACGGAGTGATCACTGAGCATCCTACTGGTCAATCAAGTCTCATTAACCTCAGTATCCGGTAGTCTGCATCCACCTGACACTCTACTTTTTGGTGAACTTCACACGCCAACTTGACTCTGTCATTTGTGCACTACTAGTGACCACGATATCTTATCAGTATTGTTGTTCCCTTATTTGTCATCACAGCTCTGGAGACAAGCCATTGTGGCCTTCACTTCTCCCGAGTAACACTCGCGCTCGGACCTCTACAAAGTCTCATTGTATGTCAAGCTCCTCGCCCGCGCTCTCTTCTTTGAACCTCTCCAAGCTTTCCCATGGTCCGTCATCAAGCACTCTGTCATTGACTCACACTTCTCCTACAGCGTGTCGTAGTACTAGATTGCAATTTGGCTCCTGCTGTCCAGATGGAGGACCCGCCTTCGACGCCCGATTCGCAGGCTACCATACGTGGATTCAGTATGCCAACATGTACTCCTCTTCGCAAGACTCGCCTGTATGAGCTTGGAAGCCAGGAGAAAGCAGCAGGGAGCCCATCTGAGCTGAATCCCCGTGCTTCGCCATTTGAATTGGGTTCCCCAACTCCTACTAATGCCCGGTTTCCTCACCCTTTCACTCAAGAGCAAGAGGTTGAGCAGCGATTCCGACCTTCTTCACGTAGTGAAAAGGCTGCTGACGAGCACAACTACCCACACTCTTCTACCTTTGGAACGCCCAACTCAGTGGAGACGAAGCGCTCTGGGTCTTATGATGATGCACGAGAAGAGCACGACAATGTATAACACTGTCTTCGAAGCGTGCATGAAGATTACTAATTCAGCATTTTTAGGACTCTCCAGACACGGCAACCTGGTATGGGGGAGTTCCTCTGCGACCAAATCAATTGCCTACCTTGACAACCTATGGACTGGTAGACAAGCACAGTGACCCATCACCAGCCTCAAAAGGCAATGATACGAGTAGCTCCGACGATGATGCTGGCGGCGTCCCTTTTACACCAAGCTCTTCGGATGCCAAGTCAACTTTAATCGGCTCAATCACACATGGCTTCAGCAAGATAGAAATCAATAAAGGCGCAAGCAACCAAGTCAGACAGACAGAAGGGCTGAACATCGAAGGCGAGCGAGGTGACTACCGTGCTACATCGCAAACTAAAAGCTTCAACGACCTTGCAAAGCAGCGTGGCATAAACGAGTGGGACAACAAGACGTTCGACAACCGTTGGCAGCTTCGATCCGATGAAACCATCCGCCAATTTTCGCCTCCCAAATATGACTTGACCAAGTTCACAGGGATTCCTTCTAAGAATGGAGGTTCTTCTGGAACCACGGGTGCAAAATTGGAAGTATCGGTAGGCTTTGGACAGCAGAAGTCGACTGACAAAAGCTACGGGTATGGCACGTCGCAGAACATACGCCAGGAACCCGCATTCAACCGATTCGAATTCCCAGTGATGGAACGCGCCATTCCAGGCTCTTCAACGGAGAGGACTCCCCTCGGCCAGATGCCACATAAAAGCGAGACCAAGTACGTAGACTACCATGGAAGCGAGATAACTACTGACCTTGACATAGCTTCGTTGCTACTCCGCCAGAAGCTTTAAGGCTACAGCAAATGATCCGCGAGATTGAGGGTGAACGCATACAGTTCAACACTCCTGTTCACAGCAGACTTCCGTTCGAACGCTACTTCAATGAGCGTGTCTATGGAAACGCAGATGGTCCAGCTCCCATAAAACCGAATGAAGCTCATCTGCTTACTACGTTCAACGGTCACGTAATTACTCTTGAAGGGCTGCGTGAAGAGGTTGTCCAAGAGATGGATGCTCTTATTTCTGACCTCATGGCTCCCGCAGGGAAGCGTTTGATAACCCTTGACGACGGTACAGGGCCGGATGCTGAAGGTACATAATTTTGCATCGTGCTCGTTGACTTTCTAATATCGTGATAGGAACCACCACCCTTGGTTCTACAGCAACTCAAGCCCGCGGAAGGCATGGGCCAATGGTTGATGCTTCTCTGAGGAACATTGCTAGTGTTGCGCATCAGCGCCGCAGCAGCCTGTCTCAAAACATTAGTCCACATGGCGGCGATCACAATCAACACCATCACATGCTGCAAGACACTGGACGTCCAGCTAGGTCCTACGGTTCGTACCAGTCTGGGGCGACGGCCCCTGTCCAGACTTCGCAGCAGAACGGCTATGTCGGCTCCGTCCCAGGCGCCAACATTTATCCGCAGGGAGGACGGTCTTCAACTTCTCGAAACGATACTGGAACAAGCGAGTTCTCCGATCTGAGCTACAGCTCTGGCTATGCAACGCCATACGTAACGCCGGAGAAGATGGCAATCGGTGGACAACAAGTAGCACYACCCTCGATGCCTCCATTCTATCGTGGAAATCAAACATTAACCCCTGCGCAGTTTCAAGCGTGGCAGCAATTTCAGGCTGCACAAGGAACGCAACATTTGGGCCCGCAGATGTACGGATACCCGCAGGTAAGCATGATCCCACTTTCATTTCATTGTCAAGTGTCAGGTCTGTTTCGTGACGCGTGCGGAGGTGCTAATGATGGAACACTGTAATCCAGCAGTATGGAAGCTTCCCTACGACGCAAACCTCAAGCCTGCCTCCTGGCGTCCAAGCTTACCAAGGAGGTATGTGGCTGCCCGATGGACGCGAAGCTCGCGCACCTGCCCGTAATCGACTGGCACCTCAGCACGTACACGACCCTAGATTCAACACCGATGCGGCCCTGCAGCCTGTCTCGGCACTCCGAGATTTCCCACGTCGTAGTCAAAACTCGACACCTGCAAGGTTCATCAATAGGGACCGACTGCTGTATCTTGAAGGCTCAGACGACATGTATCCCCAGCCGTCAGCCGGGGGAAGCCCAAGCATGCGCTATCAGAATCTCATGCGCCATTCGCCTCCTGGAGCTCTGGCCATGCAGGAAGAGAATCGGCCGTTCACAACCAGGATGAGGGAGCCAGCTAAATGGGGGGTGATGAAACTTGGCAACGTAAGTTATGATTACTGATTTCGATTTCTCCTGCACCAGTCTTTGTAGTTTTTCGTTTTCGACCATCCGGTGGGCGCGCAGGGTAGGATCTTGCAAGGGAATATAGCAGGATGTCAACAACTACACCAACAAGAACACCCAGCACTTTCCTCGCAGGAACAAATGACAGGCCAAATTCATAGCAAGGTATTTGGTTTTACACCCAGTCGAATGGAACGGAAACATGATTGCTTACCACCAAGGATATCACTTTCAACAATTCGTCCGAATATTCGTCCGAAGGCCCGACTAGCCTAGACATCTTAATAGCAATAATCTACCAGAGGATGCCCACTTTCCCAAAACGCTCACCCTAGTCTGACACTAGACCCTCGCTACCGGTAGCAACCACATGGGAAAGGCGTCTACACAGAGAATGACAAATAGTCCTATCTCTGGAGACACGGCTTTTCATATTGTCCGTGAAGAAAGAAGTCTAGCTCCAGCAGGCTACCTACTGTTTGGGGATAGCTTCATATAAAGTTGACGGTCGTCACCAATTCATGGAGACAGGCTGACAAACCATCATCTTCACCAGATTCCCTACGACCTCAGCAAGCAATCCGTCCTTACCTTCCTAGGCAATCATGCTAAGCTCATCACGCCCGATTTTGGGCCCTCAGTCCACATCATCATGGAACGTGCAACGGGCAAGACGCAAGATTGCTACGTTGAGTTCTTCTCCGTCCACGATGCCCAAGCTTGGGTGAAAGTGATCAACAGTCGTGGCAACGTAGGCAATCGCATCGGCGATCGGGTTCTAGATGTCTCTCTCAGCAGCCAGGACGAGCTCCTCAGTCAGCTCTTCCCACGTGCCAAAAACGTGGCCTGGAAGGACGGACACCCCACCTTCGAGCAATCCAACGACCCATACAACACCGGCTTCAAGACCTTCATCTCTGCAGAGGAATTGCAAATCATGGTCAGGCACGCCGAGCAGCCCCATCGCGTAAGTCATGATCCTCCATTCCCTCCACTTTTTCCCCATCGGGATAAAAAACACGTCTGGCCATACTAACCATCACCATCACCCAACAGTCCACCTATACCCTCAAATGCCAGAACCGGCCCTACGAGGCGATGATCTCCCTCCTGGCCAAGTTCCCCTGGCATTCCACAGCCAACTACACCCTCGCGACGCGCAACAAGATCTTCGAGGCCGCCCACAAGATGCTCTTCATCCTGAACAACATCGTCCGGCGCGGCAGCTCCTCCCACGGCTCCACCCCTTCAACGTCTAGCATGACATCCCCCGTCGACACGCTCTACGGGCCCTTTTCCGCCTCCGCAGCAGCGGCCACAACCCCAGGCAATCCCCTGGCGGCGATGTACAACTACCCCCACCAAACCACTGGCAGTGGCGCCATGATCCCCACCACCACCGCTCGTCCCCCCACAGCAATTTTTGGGATGCCCATGCCCGTGCCCGTACCCATGCCCCCGCAGCCCAAACCCCTCAACCCCACCCTCCTGCAGGACCTCCTCCGCGCCTCCCTCAACGCGCAAGGCTTCTCCGAATCCCAGCGCTGGGCCCTCTACACACTCATCTCCGACCCCACGCTCCGCTGCTCGTTCCGCATCTCGCCGATTTGCAGCGGGTGGCCGTTCCAGGCGGTGCGCCGCAAGGAGCGGATGGAGGAGGATGTGGTCGAGTTCTACGCGGGGGTGATCAAGGGGCATCAGTATGTGGCGGCGCAGGTGCAAGGGGGTGGTGGTAATGGGAGTGGTGGGGGGAAGAATGGAGGCAAGAGGTTTGGGGAGGTGGGGGCGATGATTGCGAGGGATGTGGAGGAGAAGATGAGTTTGAGGGAGATCGGGCTACTGGAGGAACGGGTCATTGAGCAGATTCTGAGGGATCAGTGTGGGGAGTCGTGATGTGGGGGCCGGTTGTTTGGGGGTGTGGTTGGGATTTGGGGGAAAGGAACAGAAGTGGAGGGAGATGGATGTGAGGGATGTGAGGGATGTGATTTGGTGGGCGGTAAGGGCCGCTGGACGGTTTGGATCATGAGAGGGGCACAAGGAACGTGGTCATCGACCGATGTGGAGACATGGGGGACGGGCAATGATGGTAGAGACGTCTGTTCATGCTTGATTTTTTTTTCTTTTTCTATTCTTCAGCAGCCCGCGAAAAAGGGGGGATTCATGGATACAGTCGATACACAGCAGAAAGCACACGAATGGAAACGAATGGAATGGAGATGGAAATGGAAACGAAAGGGATTGTCATGGCGCGTTAGGGAGTTTGGTTGATAGGTCTAGCAAGCAAATTCGAGACCTGCATTATACGTTCTTGTGTCCCTGTGCCGTTGTCTAATGTGTGATTGTTGATCTGTCTATTGTGATGTTTGTGTCCCTTGCCGTGAAACGGTGCTGTACGGGTGAGCCGCGATATGAATGAAGCTCTGACTCAATTCGCGCATGATGGGAAGTATGTGCGAGGGGTGGGATATCATTGAGATGATTTCTTGTGAGAGAAGTCTCCTGTCACAGATTGGGAGTAGGAAACCTCTATCGTGATCATAACGTGTATGCAGTGTATTGGAAGCAAAAGGCCGGGATTTTGAGCGTCAAAAAAGCACAAGACTTCGTTTGTACCAATCAGACGGAAGTCCGTGTGGTTTTCTCGATCTGGCGACAATTTCCCATCACATTCGGTTTCCTTCAAGATAGCGATCATTTCAGCGTTCCCCATACAGACGGCAAAATCCAACGCTTTCTGGAACATTATGTGCGTACCCACGGACCTTTGATCGACTTCGTGAATTGGGTAGTCCAAGAGTAGTTTTAGACTAGGGCCTTGCAAGTTGCATATTGCGTAATACATGGAATTGAGAAGGATGTCCATCGGCTGCGCTGGAAAGGTTGGCAGCATCTCATAGAGTCTTGCGGTGTCACCACTGAAAGAAGCCGTTTCCAGAGGTGTTTTGCTGTGACTAAGGTTCCGTTTACCGCGCATTCGAGCAAACCAGGATCTGATATGTCGACGTTGTCGCCAACTAAGATCTTCACAATCTCTTCATAGCCTTTCTGAACAGCAGATAACGGTAGTACCGAAAGTCTAGCACCAGAAGCATGAAGCATGCGAACAATTTCAAGATGACCCTTGTGAACTGCAATCTGGAGTGCTTGATGATGTCCAGAAGTGACACCCAACGACAATAATGTCTCGACCACTTCGGAGAAATTTTGCCTCGATGCTATCTGCAAGGCATTCATGCTCGTCTTAGGGTGAACGTACATTTGGTCCACACTCGTGGTGTCGTAAATAAAGCGGGCAGCTTCTGCAATTCCGTTGCTGGCAGCCCAACAAAATAATATGTCTGGCACTGATGAGCTGTTTTGGGATGTTCGAAGGCTATCAAGAGTCCAGGTTCTTCCCAGAATATAAACATACATATCCGGTATCTCACTTGGTTCATATACACCTTGAAATTTCGTATCAGGTACTAGAGGCTCCAGCATTGGCATATTCGGGTTTTCTGGCTGTTGCGCCTGCCGCTTCAAGTCTGCGATGTCGTCGTTCAACGTAGCGATGAGTCGGTCCTTTTTCAATCTCATTCTCTTAGATGCATCTTTACTTTGCTGGCGCTCGAGAACCACACGAGCATTTTCAGCGTCTTTGATGGCAATACGATCTCTCAAGTCGCTCAGCAAGCTCTCTTTGAGATTGAGGTCAAGCTCGAGGTCATCAACCTTTTCCTCTGACATTGAACTCGTCAAAACCTCTCCTCATCCACGGAGTCTATCGTATCACGGATGACTCACCAAGGGTGTACTTAGCTTCCAAGAGCTCAAGCTTTGCAGCCAGAAGGTCCTCGGCTGTTGCCGCTTGTGCCCTCTGATATGCCGAGGAACGTCGCAATTGTTCCTCGTAAGTGGGGATGACATCATGGGCGATAGACCTTCCATCGGAGTCGAACGTGCTTAAAGCATCCTCGAATCCTTGAGATGAGCGTAACGATCTCGCCTTGCTGAAGTTCTTGCGAAGAGGCTCTTTGTTGGTCTGGACCAATCTCAATATTTCTGAAAGCGTTTCACTACAGAAAGCCCTGGGATTAGAAGACAGCTCTGGTCAAGGGAAACAGCTCATCTGCTGGCGCAAGGCTCACCTCTGGAGAATGGAGACGAGGAATTGGATGGACGTCATCTGGCCCCTTGTCTGATCAAGTAGGCTTTGCATGAGATCTTCCTTCCAAACGTATCTCAGCTTCCTCTTGAAGGGGATCGCAGCATTCCCGCTATGGCTGACGGCCTCAGAGTCGATCAATTTACGGATCTCGAGATCGACAGCTGCCACAGTCAATCGACAGCCGGTCAAAGCACTATCAAACGCATCCCGGAGGCTCTTCTCTGAACTCAATCGAGCCGTCAAGATTTCGGTGCTCTCGTAGACAAGTCCCTGGATCTTACAGAGAGCAACATGTATCAACCTACACTCGGTACATATGCTCGTTAGCGTTGTCGTAGCGTTCTTGTAGCTGTCTGCAAAGTCGTTGATCTGTTTCGTAAGCTTAGCGCTAGCAAGCAACAGCGGCGCTATTGCCAGAGATATTGAAAGAGGATCCATTCATGGGCCGTGAAAACGACGGACAGTCATTGTTCGCATGACAGCGAGACTTCCTTCTACTTTTGACTGTTGACGCCTTCCATTAGCCTGCACTTGGGATCTCCGCAAATCAGCCTCATGCAGGCTTTGTCGATTATGATTGGACTTCGGCTGTAAGATCATGACGCAAATAGGCTTCTTTTGGTGTCGAGAATATGAGAGATGTTGATTGAACAGAATCTCGCTAGGCACTATAATCGGGCGCATTTTGGTACCTGGATACATAGGCTCGTTGCACCAACCACCCAATTGAAGATGGGCTCAACGGCTTCGGGTGCCGGACTGCCGGCCACTTTTCCATTGCGGATGGACAAGTACTCTGTATGTACCATGAGGGGCAAACAGCGTCCGCAGTTTCTGGAGTGAACTGGCCTACAGCATATCGTCCGCAGCAGGATGATCGGCGAGTCAATAGAGAGAAAAGAAGCAACGAAGTCGATGATGAAAACACCTTGAACATCAATGCGTCGTCAATGCTTGATGCTTTGGAACGCAACGGGTTTGAGATTCATGTCTTGGATGGAAGCTGCGAAGGGATCACTAGCAAGAGTCGTCTTGGCGAATATTAGGATGACAAAGCGACGTCTCAGCCAATCAACTGTCAACGATACCCCTATCCAATTTCCCTGCACCACCACCTCGATATTTGTGTCCCTCCCCCCCCAAAACTTCCACCATGGACGATGCCCGTCCCCACCTCCACCTGGAGGCTCATCGCCCTCCTCAGCCTCTGTTTCATCCTCTACACCCACCTTCCCTCCACCCCTCCYCCCACTCCCACCCCCTCCCCCACCGCCCCAACCACTCCCTCAACCCCTGAATCCTCCTCCTCCACCACCACCACATCCTCCCCCCGCATCCCCCACAAAATCTGGCAAACATGGCACACCCCCACCCACCTCCTCAACGCCACCGACGCCTCCCGCCTCACCACCTGGCTCACCCTCAACCCCTCCTACCGCCACGAACTCCTCACCGATAGCTCCGCAGCGACCTACATCCACCTCCACTACCTCTCCTCCCCCTCCCGCGAGCTCCGCGAGATCGGCCAGATCTACACACAGCTCACCGACCGCATCCTCAAGGCCGATTTCCTGCGCTATCTCGTGCTCTACGCCAGCGGCGGGATCTACACCGATTTAGACACGTCCTGCCTCTTCCCCATCCATCAATGGGCGCAGCCCTCGAAAATTTCAATGGACGACGCCGGGGTGGTGTTGGGGATTGAATCGGATCGCGAGCCCGTGGAGAATGATTGGCGGCTTTACCGGGACTACCGCGCGAGGATCTGGGGGTTCAATAATTGGACCATTGCGGCGAGCCCGCGGCACCCGTTGATGCTTGCGGTGATCAGAGCGGTGGCGGCGAATTTGAGGAGGTTGGCGGAGGGGAAGGGGAAAGCGTTGGGGGAGCTGGGGGATGTGTACTATAAGGAGGTGATTGATCGTACGGGACCACGGGCGTTTACGGATGCGGTTGTGGGGTTTGTGGCACGGTGGGATGAGGCGCATGGGGATGGAGCGAAGAAGGAGGGGAGGAGGGGGGAGGAGGGGGTGTATACGCAGGTGGGGCTGCTGGAGAAGAGTAGGATGGTCGCGGGCGATGTGCTGGTGTTGCCGATCCGGGCGATGAGCGTGTTGGAGGCCGATCGGAATGATGGGGACGGGGTCAGGAGTCTGGGCGTGGAGAGCGTGGTCAGGCATTGGAGTGAGGGCACGTGGAAAGCAGATCATTTTGTGATTTATGGGGAGAAACCGGAGGGATGGAAGGGGGCGCAGGTCGTGAAGGGGATTGATTGAAGGTCATTGTGGAGGAGGAGCAAATGGGAGGCTATTACTCGCGGTTTGTCCTGGATGGTAAGCCTTCTCATGAGGCGGCCTTGAGCGACCATGGAATTGGAGCGAGCACAACCCAGCCTTTGTCTCTTTGAACCTGGATTATTTCTTGAATCTGCCCAGACCACTTCGTTGAACCTTGAGCAGTGCACAAGTCCAAGGCACATTCCGCGAGATTCTATTGCATCGGCCGTCATGGGATGATCCCTGAGAAAGATTCAACAAGCGATGGGCACGGCACAGTCATAGCTGTGAATGCCGTCATAGCATCTGGTTGCGCTCTGTTGCTATGGGATCGCTCTCGCACCCATGCATTACCCCGCCCCTTTTCCCTGTTTTTCCCTCTGATGAACCTTTGGCAAGACCCTGGTCGCGCTGGCTACGACGTCCTGTACGTTGACGTGACGGACGACGACGACGCTGCAGCTAGCCGATGAGGTCCACTTTCACTTGCGAGTATGAGGTACTCCAGGAAGTTGTGTCCGGATGACCAGTCACAATGCGAAATCAACCGCCCAGCGACCTGCTGCAGTGTGACATTATCTGTGAACTGCGATACTGGCTAGTTCCAGCTGGTGAGCGCCATAAATTCAAACCTTGATGGACTGGAAGGTGAAGTTGAAGCTTGAGAGACCAAAGATCGCGCAACGAGCATGGGATTCTGGTGCGAAGTATGTTTCGAAACGATGCCCGAATGCTGATTCGAGTCTTCATCATGGAATAATGAACTAAATGGCCATTGTCGGCGTCGGTCTGAACTGCTCTTCCCATTGGCTGTCACATCCACTTTCGGGCGTCACGGATGATGCCGCCTCGATTTTGCCAGATGCAGGTTGGCCAAGTGTTCGAGTGCGGCATAGCGTTCGAAGGCCCACATGGCGTCAAGGAAGTGGCAGGCCGACCGTTAAGGTGGCAATGGGGTTGGGTATTGGGTCCTTGGGGTTTTGGTACAAGGTACAGGATAATTATAGTCGGCTGCCTCTTGGTTTCATGCACATTGTTGCGAGTCCTGCATAACAAACGTGTCAATTGCACGTTCTGCCGAAGGCATATGCATCGATGGTCACATGCAAGCAAATGCAATGGCAAGAACAGCCCGATCATGCGTCTTAAGCGCTTTGAGAATGCAGATTCAGGCTCTCCAACCCGGCCATGACTGCCCGAAAAGGAAATCTACAACGAGCGATGAGAAGAAGGCGAAATTAGAGTTCGCTGTATGAGGGTTCTTCGCAGATTCGAACAACGTGGCGGATACTGAAGCTGGCTGAATGATGCAGTCGTGCATACTTCATTTTGCAGCTCTGCAGTAGTGCCAGCATGCCCGCAATAACACCTGACGCCTGCGGTGCCTGCAGCGTACAGATTCCAGGGGCCGCTTCCACCTGCCCCTACGGATCATGGGGATTTCTTAGTGCGGCCTAATTCGAAGTGAAAAATGTCCGCTCGATCGCTGGAGCATGTTTCGGCGGGAACCTGGAAGAGAAAGTGTCTCGTGGCCTTTTCATAATAGACCCACGCGACGAGCGCGGTACTGTGCAGTGGTGTGCAGTACGAGTAATTACGAAGGTTACTAACTCTTAGCAAATTAACGGGGGTTTTTACACGTAGTGTAGTAATGTAATTATACACGAGTAGTATACAAAATATACTCTCTCCCTAATATTATCATAACAAACTCTTCAAGATCCTCCTTGTCACCGCTCACAATCCGTCTCTTGAGCTCCTGATGGTATTGAACGGTGTTGAAAGGGTCCGAAAAGGCTAATCAATAGCTTGGTCTCAGCTTCTCTAAGACGGAATAAGTCCGTATAGTATTAATGGCTGCGCGCGC